>JASDQU011176461.1:0-10509 GCA_032191745.1 Picea mariana
ATTTATTCATATTCATCTCCATACCTATTGCTTTACAATAAAGCTCCAATATTCCTTTAAAATGAGTCATCTCTATGATGTAACCCTTACCAAACAACATGATGTCATCAACAAACAACAAATATGTGATATCCATAGATCCTATCTTAATTGCCTTTATGTGGCCATCCCTTTTTGCCTCTAAAATCAATATACTCAAATCCTTTACCACAAATAAAAATAGGAAGGGTGATAATGGGCATCCTTGTTTGAGTCACCTTGAAACATGAAAAAAATCTTAATGAAGATCCATCTATAAGAACAACAAAAGAGGTTGGTGGCAAACATCCCATTATCCAACTTACTATTTGAAAATGCATATCAATCTAGACCAATATTAGTCAAAGATAGAGCCAATTAAGTGTGTGATATTGATGAGGGTTCTTCTTATGTTGTAGCATCAAATGACACATCCACATTTGTGATGAAACATGGCATGCTTATTGAAGGTTCAGAGTGAGCATATATTTTACCTTTGAATGGGGTTTTCCCATTTGAATTCTACGAGCATAACCATCGAATCTTTGTGCAAATCAAACTATGCATGATTTAAACTCTTGTGTGCAACAAAATATAAAGTTGCTTTGGTATTTTCAAATTGTTGATGACCTTAAGATTACATACCAACTTTTTATTAAGATCCTCTTCCATGCATATGTGCAGTTTGTGGAAAGCCTACTCAATTGTTTGCTTTCTCTATAGTGCTATGTGGAAACTACCTCATTTTGATCCACATAAATTGTAATAGAAAGTAAAATTTTCTTAAAGAATGATATTACATAGGCTTAATGGAGAATGTGAATTACAAATACATGCTAATCGAGTTCATCACTATTGATCTCTCATTAAATTCCTTAATGTTATTTAAAAATTGATTGTTGTTTCGAAAGGGAGATATAACTAACCCATGAGCTTAATAAAAACATAGTTTGTTTGAGTTTTGGCATGTAAATTGATTTCTCAACTTTAAATTTTGACAAGCAACCAAATACCTCTTGTCAACAATACTTAACTTCAAATATTTGTGGGCACTTGGTAAAATCTTACAAGTAAATAAGTGAATATACCACAAAGTGGCTAATCCTATCAAATATATACTCAAAAAGTAAATAAGAACTAGGCTAGATATATAAATTGAAAAAGTAAATGAGAAATCATAAGAACATACAAAATATATAATATTGGTCACATTAATAAGTACTTGTTCTCATAAAACATTAAAATAAAAAAAAATTAGAATTGGTCACATCAAAATCAAAACATCACGTGGGAAGCGACAATATTTAAAAAAAAAATAGTAAACAAAAGTCAACAATGGCATGCGAAAGTTGCCACATGGCACTTTTAGAAAATTCTGTATTAAATGTTGTTAATTTTATTTTTGGTGTTTTAAAAATAAAGTTACAGTCTCATGTATTTATGTCTCATCAATAACCTCTTCGACGAATCAAAAAATGGAACAAATAAAATTTAAAAATTTAAAAATTTGTTTTTATTATTCAAAAAATCAACTTAATAAATTCTTTTTTTATAAACATTAAAAAACTTTAAAAAAATTATAACCTGAAACTAAGCTAATGCAAAGTCAAAAAACTTTGACTTAGAAATGAAAAGTACACTCCCTCCTTTAAGGGATTGCTAAAAATATAAACAAATAATATCTTAAAATGATAATCTAATCGTTTTGGTGTTGGATACTCATGTTCTAGACTTCAAATTTTGAAAAACAACCAAATACCTTTCATCAACAAAACTTAACTTCAAATCTTTGAGGGCATATGGTAAAGTCTTATGAGTAAATAAAAAGAAAAACATACAATATTGTTAAATGATGATGTGGTTTTCTTCTTGTTGGCATTGATCTCATTATGTAAACGTGGTCAATGTCTTGAAATTGTTCCCTTGGAAAACAACATAGAAATCTTATTGAGTTCTAGAACATAATTTCCCTAGTTGAAATAGGAATTGGTAGTGGTAGGAATTGGCCACGACATTTGTGCACAACCAAAACATGTATTTTTTCTAAGATTATAATGTAATAAAAAATCACTATCTAAGAAAGCATTTGCGTAACAACACTATCTAAGAAGGCATATGCGTAATTGCATATTCCATTCCACACTAATATCACTATCTATGAAGGCATTCTCGTGAGAACATGTTACACGTAACTTATTATAATTTTTAATTGTTTTATGATGAAATCCTTTTATGATGAAATCCAACACTCATCCTCCAATACTTTGAACATGTCTCTAGCGACCTAAACCCAATCAGAACATGGAGTTGACTCATTACACATAGACATTAAGCACTTTAAAATATTAGTATTAAATGTGGTGATGAAATCATGCTTTAACTAGCATTTGCCTCATATGACGTAAAGGTATGCACATTGTAAAAAAATGTCTAAAATATTTTTGGGAACCAAACATTTCAAAATATATGAGATAAACGAATTTAATCTATATGTTAATAAAATATTAGATACAAGGGTGGTTGGCATTGCTTCATTGGTCAAGATGCATCATATGATTGGACTTGGCTTCTATTAACATCACCACGATATTGTATATTCATACATAAAGGTACAGAGTTTGATGTCGCATTCCTTAACAAAATAGGTGTCATATGGCTTTGTTGTCTCCCTAGAGTGCTTTCCTCACAAGTTCCATGAGCTTGTCTGAGATCTCTCACCCATCAATGATGGAGGATGGCCTGCAACATTTAGCAAATTGGGAATTGCCTTATTAGAAAAAAAAACTAATGGCCAAGATAGCTTCCATTGAACAGATCAATGGTCAACAATTGTTCGTGGAGCACTTGTCCTCCTATGATTAAGATGTGGCGTGATCACTTTGCATCATCTTGACTATAAGAAAAAAGTTGTGGATGGTCTAAATTCTCTACTCTCATCAAATCAACAAGGGAGCTCATGGAAAAGGGAATTCCAAGAATGACTATGATCTTCCTGACCTGCTAGATCGATAGTCGAGAAGGGCTTATGACGTTTTGGAAAATGGGAAGAACAAATGGGGGAAACACCACAAATAGTCAAGGTTTTCCCCATCTGCCAGATCGATGGTTAGGAAGGCCCACTACGCTTTGGAAAAAGGGTAAGGACCAATAAGGGAAATGTCGCAAATGACCATGATCACCCCCACCTACTAGATCGATGACAAAGGTCACCCCGTGGGATCATTTAAAAGGAGAGGGGTTAGGGAAATGAAAAATACACAAGTGGCTTGGATAATTTCCAACCCACAGATCAACGCTAAACAGTCACTTCTGGGGTAATATGAAAAGGGATGATCAAAGAAAAGGCCAACTAGAGAAGAAATGGTACAATTTTGTTGATACATAACTAGGAAATGAATATTGTTGTGTTCAATCAAACAAGCGATGGCCCTAGTCAATTTCAGAAGTTACAAGATTAACTTTTCTCTTTCATAATTCACATACAAGTTTGCAATGTAAAAATGATCCTATAGAGCATTTATGGTGCAAAATATGCTTGCACATTAAAAGGTACCATGTAAAAATGGTCAAGACAACTTAGTAAATTGGTTTGATGCTTCTTTCCACACCTTAATTGATGAAATTATATTATATTATAAGAAAATGAGATACAAAGTTACAAATTTCCCAAATGGCTAAAACATGTGGATGCTTTCCCAAAATTTTGCTTTGAGTGAAACTGCTTTGGTCTCCAATATAGTTCCCAAATGCATCTAATAGAGACCAAATAGTAGCCATGCAGATGGAAGAAAAGGTAAAAACAAAAATTGTGAATTCCATCCCGACCAATAGAAGAATGTACATATCATAAAAGTAAGGCAAGGAAGCCATTAAGTCAATCCTCACTTGCCCCCCCCAGAGGAAGGACTATAGCCATTGTTGGCATAGGTGCAGACCCAGGGTTCAATGCTTCAACAACACACCAACAAAACCCTAACTATCGGCCCTTTCGACAACACCTGCAAACCAAATGAAGTCTCACCCGAGGTAGAGGCAGGGGGGGTTGTAGGACTCAAGTGTCTACAATCTAGCTGGGACACAGATATGTGATCACAATACTTAACATAGCACTTAGCAATTGATGTTCATTAGTCTTTGGCCCTTATTCACATCGCAGATCCAAACCCTAATTACATAACAACACAGTATTCAACAAGATCTAAGCATAGTTAACCACTTAGCACATAACATCAAACAGATCTAGCATTCATTCATGCTATTAAGCACTAAGATACTGCATCAGATGTATCTAACATACATAAAGATTCAACACTAAGCATAAATCACATCAATAACACAAAGCAATCACAACACAGGATATACATGGTTCACCCCCAGCGCGGGGCTACATCCACCAACTCTTCGTCTTCTTTATTATCTTCTTTCAATCTGCTTACATGCACAGAGCCACAAAACCAACTCCGCATAGGATAGGAGATTTGCGCGCACTTCGCCAGATCCTCCTTCCCTGAGTTTAGCACAACACGGAGCCTTCTTACAATCACTTGCACTTAGCTCTGCAAGTTCTCAACACATAGTATGCACATAGCCTTTACAACTAATTGCACTTAGCAACCTTTACATATCTTGCACAAAGCCAACTTAGATCTGATCGAACTTCTTCTTATCTTGTCCTTCTTACAATGCCTAGCTACTTATTGATACATTTACAAATGGGGCCTAAGCATGGGTAAACCCATGGGCCAACATCCCATACCCGTTACATAATCCCTAAACCCAAAAAGCCCGTAAAAAGGTGGCGAGATCCCGTGATCTCTTCTTCGCCTAGGTGCTCCGTCTTCAACTAGCCTGTCGAAGTCCCAAAAGTGGTCGAACATGACCAAGGTTCTCCAAAACTTGGTCGAGGGCCAACAACCATCATTACCATGTAGCACACTAACTATCACCCCTTAATCTATTCAAGCTCCTAATTTTTCGTAAGAAGTTATTTGGAAATGGGAGTGAGGGTCTTTTCCAGATAAGACAAGAAGTTAGTGACACACTGATGAAATTCACGTTGGGTATATAAGCCAGAAACCACAAAATAATGCGCATACCACATCATGTCTAATTTGGACCTGAAGAGGGTGTGCCTCCCCCTTCTATTCATCATATCATTGATCTCGATGGATGTCGGTGGCCTCCCACCTATTCCAACTGGCTCATTTTGGGAGTTTTCCAGTTTGGCAGTTTTTTCCTAGTTTTCAGGTCCCTAACTTCCGGGGCCGTTTTGAGGCCCTAAACAACGTTTTTAGGGCTTGCCATTGTCAAACTAGAAACTCAATATGATTCTGACAACAACATGTGTAGTCCTCAAATAGACCTTTCCAATGGGCTATCGTGCGCCTAAAACAGAGATTGAATGCAAAAGTTACAACCTTGGGAAGTTGATGTACTAACTTACCTAACTGGGGCCCACATGACTTTTGGTGCTTCATCTCCTAGGGTTAGGTTTTTTGATGTATAGGGTTTTTGACATTCCTGTTTATTGTAAAAATGCCTTCAGAGCCTCATTGTAATCATGTTCTTGCGAATGAGTGTAGTCGTCACATCTCTTCTTAGAGATAAGCCGCCACCATTCTAGCAAGCTTGTTTTCCGCTGCATTTTACAGTTTCAACTTATTTCCTTATTGAATAGAAACCAGTTTTACTGTATATTTGTTATTTTGTGTTAAGAATATTTTGATAATAATCTGTATTCATTTCGTTCTGCTCATAAAATCCGAATCAGTGGTATCAAAGCGGTCTTCTCCTTGTCGTTCTTAATGTATGTCCCCAACGAGTGGTAAAAAAATCTCTCGCACGCCCAAACGACCTCTCATGGCGGGAGAAAAGAAAGACGACGAGACATGAGATCCCTTCAAAATGTCGCTCAAGGAATCCCTCACGCAACAAAGGAACGAGATGATGGATAGTTTTGCGCAAATCCTTCGACGACTACCAACAGGTGATGCATCTTCCTCAAACGGAGGTGCTGCCCCCTTTAAGGTACAAATCAACTTCAATATTCCTATATTTGAAGGTTAGATAGACACAGATGTTGTAGACAAATGGTTGAATCTGCTAGAAGGGTATTTCTCTGTCCATAACTTCTTGAATAGAGAAAATATCACTTTTTCACTCCTCAAAGTCGTTCCCCATGTCAAGGATTGGTCAGAAACTTTCTGTGAGCAAATGGAAACAAATGAATCCTCATTATTTATAGTCGTGGTCACCTGGGAGTCCTTCAGGGATGCTATTAAGGAAAAATACTACCCTGTTGGAAGTTATGACGACTTGTACACAAAATAAACCACATTGCGGCAGGAAAGAGACCAAGTAGTGCCCAAGTTCACAAATATCTTCCATACCTTGTGCACCAAGATGGGTATCAAGGAACTTGAGTGACATCTAGTGCTCAAGTATCACGACGGTGTGCATAGATACATACAGGTTGAAATGCAGTTTTTGGAAATCTCATCCTTGGGCGCAACCTACCGATATGTCGTCAAAATCGAGTAGAAGCTCAAACAAAAGATGCGGCAATTTGGGCCTGGGAACCCTGCACAGAAAAATGCAGAAAAGGGCAGCCCCAACCCGCAGAACAAGGGACAGAGAAAAGACGGACAACCTTAGGACAACCAGTCCAGGATGTAAGCAAAGAAGGACACCAGAAAGACAAATAAAGATGTCGGGAAGTGGTGCGACTTCCATAATATCCCCTGGCATAACACTGTCGATTGTCGCTCAAAGAAATCGTTGGTGGCTGAGGTGAAAGACTCTGAATCAGATGCGGGTTCCGTCTCTGAGTCAAAACCAAAATGGGGAAGACAGATCATTGACGCAGAACCCAGTGATACTATTGCTACCACCAAGCTCGAGCTCGGTGAACCAGATGAGCCAGAGGAAGGTGATCGTCTTTTTCATTCACAGATGTGGGTGAAAGGTACTCCATTGCACTTCATCATTGATAACGGTAGCTAGAAGAACCTCATAGCAGTAGAGGTTTTCAAGCGACTCTCCCTACCGACAACACTGCACTCGCAACCCTACACCATCGGATGGCTTCGCCAAGGAAGCGACATCCTTGTCAGCCAACAATGTCGCCTGTCATACGGCATCAAACCCTTCAAAGACGAGGTATTGTGTGATGTTGCCCCTCTCGAAGTTTGTAATGTTCTTTTGGGCCAATCATATTTATGGAAACGTCATGTTGTATATGAGTTTAGGCCTCGTAGTGTTATTATTACTTTGAACAAGAAATTGTGGAGGATACCCGAGGCAATCCCACCTAGTGTTATTTTCTTGATCTCTGCCAAGCAATGCAGGAAGGTCATCTCTTAGACGGAGAAGTTTGTCTTCTTCATGATTCATTCTCAAAATGAGTGAAAGATCGCATCCACATCTAGGGTCTTCGCTGCCGACCTCTCCACACAACAGAAGCAAGCGGATAAGGTTGTGGAAGAATACTCAGATATATTCTCCTCACCTACAGGTGTACCTCTGCACTATCAAGTCAATCACCCCATCGATCTGACCCCCTGCGCACTGTTGCCCAATGGGCCATTCTATCGCCGCTCTCTGTTAGAGAATGAGGAGATCAAGTGGAAGATCTAAGAACTGATCCACAAGGGGCACATCTGTCTCATCTCATCGCCTTGCAGAAGCCCAATTGTGCTGGTACAAAAGAAAGATGGAACCTGACAACTCTGGATTGATTACCGAGCCTTGAACAAAATCACAGTCAGAAACTGGTACAGGATTCTCCGAATCGACGACCTCCTTGATCAAATCACGAGGGCCAAATACTTCAGTAAGATTGATCTAAAGTCTGGCTACCACTAGGTCCTGATAGAACAAACAGATGTATATAAGACTGCCTTCAAGTCAAAGGAAGGTTTTTTTGAATGGTTGGTCATGCCCTTTGGTTTGACAAATGCTCCAGCCACTTTCATGAGGATGATAGATGATATCTTGCGACCATTCACCAATAATTTTGTAGTGGTGTATTTGGATGACATCCTCATTTACAACAAGACTTGGGCAGAAAACTTGCAGCATATTCAACAGGTTCTGCAAACCCTATGGCAACACAAGCTATACGCCAACTTGGAAAAATGCTCCTTCGGCATGGACAAGGTCCATTACCTGGGCTACATCGTTGATCAACATGGCGTACATGTGGATACAACCAAGATCCAAGTCATCCGTGACTGGCCATCCCCAACCACACTCACTGAGCTTTAGAGCTTCTTGGGCCTTGTCAATGTCTACCACAGGTTCGTGTTGGGATTCTCCCATATTGCATGGGCCCTCAGCCAAGTAACCAGGGGTGGCGGTAAGAATAAATTTTTGTGGGGCCAGTCCCCCAAAAAAGCGTTCGATGAATTGAAGCAACACTTGTGCTCAGCCCCAGTACTTTCATTATTGGACCTGCAACAACTCTTTGAGATCGAGACATATGCTTCAGAGTATGTTGTGGGCGTCGTTCTCACTCAGCAAAACCACCCCATGGCCTATCATACTGAGACACTATAAGATGTTGTACGTAAGTACCCTACAAAGAAATGTAATCCATTGTGCAAGCCTTCCGCCAGTGGAGACATTACATTCTTGGAAAGGAGGCAATGATCCACATTGATCATAAGCCACTATAGTTCATGCAGACACAAGGCAAATTGCAAAATGACTGCCATTAGAAGTGGTCCACATACTTGCAGTAATTCCACCTCAACATCAAGTATAAAACAAGAAGCACCAACTGCGTCGCTGATTGCCTCAACAGACTGCCAGTCGCGACACTCACCACGGTGCTAGACTCTTGTGACCATGAGACCTCTGGATGGATCAAACTCTATGAGACAGACTTGGACTTCGCCACCACCTACCAAATGTTGGGCGCAAACACAGTTGTCGCTAATTTCCATCTCCAGGGTGGGATGTTGTGCCATCTGGGCCATATCTGCATTCCATCAAGCGAGTGAGTGAAGTTGATCTGGGAATCCCACTACAGTCGGGTTGAAGGACACTTTGGCATCAAAAAGACAATGGAAATGCTGTAGAAACATTTCTACTCGCTAAAACTTTGACAGGAGGTCAACAAGTATATCATGTCCTACATTGCCTGCGTTATTGCCAAACTAAATACTAAGAAATAGGGCATGTACACCCCTCTACCTACTCCTGACAGGCCATGGGAATCCATCTCAATGGACTACATGTTGGGCCTCCCATCCACCAAGCAGAGAAATGACTTTGTTTTTGTGGTTGTTGATCGCTTTTCTAAGATGGCGATTCTGGCGGCCTGCAAGAAGAGAATCACAGCAGAGGCCACTACCAAGATCTTCTTTGAATGAGTTTGGGTACATTTTGGAATCCCACAAACCATTGTCTCAGATTGGGACAGTCGATTTATCAACACATTTTGGTCGAGCCTCTGGTCACTGCTGGATACCAAGCTCACCAAATCCACTACCTTCCACCCCTAGACAGATGGCCAAACTGAGGTCGTAAATCGAATGATCGTGCAGATCTTGCGCATGTATAATTATAAGCACCCTCGCACATGGGATGAGATCCTTCCCTATGTTCAACACAACTACAACCAATCCTTGCATAGCTCAACCGACCACAACCCCTTTCCAGTGGGGTTGGGACTCCCTCCATTGGGTCCCATAGATGTTGCATTACCCCTTGCAGTCACCTTGACCGACTCATCTCCTACTCCAACTAAAGCTAACAAAGCCATCCGGTTCATTGAGCAGATCCAACACATCCTCCAACAGGTTCAAGATATCCTATACAAGTCCAATGACAAGTACAAGAAGCACCATGATTAACACCGAGTACCACATAAGTTTCAAGTGGTCGACAAAGTTTGGTTGCACTTGCAGAAAGAACGGATTATATGACCCCATAAGAAGCTTCTCCCACTCTATTATGGACCGTACACCATCACCAAGGATGTGGGTGATAATGATTTTGAGCTCAACATTCCTCCTTTCCTTGGCCTGCACCTAGTGTTCAACGTGGATCTGCTTCGATCGTATTTGCCACCATTATTGGACACCTCAGAGATAGCAGAACAACTGACACCAATAGAGCTCAACCCCGACTGCATACAACAGGAATCCAATTATCAAATTGTGGATAAATAGGTCAAGGGAACTTACCAACAAAGGATCCAACTTTATCGAGTTTTCAAAGCAGGGCAACTCCTGCACCAAGGAAAGTGGCTCACCCGGGGCCAAATTCGGCAGAAATTTCGTCATCTGATGGGGGCACTCAACACAATGGATACCATTGCTTCCTAAGGGTGAGGATTGATCCATATGGATTTCAGTGGCCATCCACCTATTCCAATTGGCTCATTTTGGCAGTTTTCTAGTTTGGCAATTTTTTCCTATTTTTTGGGTTTCCGACGTCCGGGGCCATTTTGAGGCCCTAAACAACGTTTTTAGGGCTCTCCACAAT
>JASDQU011176461.1:11339-26402 GCA_032191745.1 Picea mariana
ATTTATTCATATTCATCTCCATACCTATTGCTTTACAATAAAGCTCCAATATTCCTTTAAAATGAGTCATCTCTATGATGTAACCCTTACCAAACAACATGATGTCATCAACAAACAACAAATATGTGATATCCATAGATCCTATCTTAATTGCCTTTATGTGGCCATCCCTTTTTGCCTCTAAAATCAATATACTCAAATCCTTTACCACAAATAAAAATAGGAAGGGTGATAATGGGCATCCTTGTTTGAGTCACCTTGAAACATGAAAAAAATCTTAATGAAGATCCATCTATAAGAACAACAAAAGAGGTTGGTGGCAAACATCCCATTATCCAACTTACTATTTGAAAATGCATATCAATCTAGACCAATATTAGTCAAAGATAGAGCCAATTAAGTGTGTGATATTGATGAGGGTTCTTCTTATGTTGTAGCATCAAATGACACATCCACATTTGTGATGAAACATGGCATGCTTATTGAAGGTTCAGAGTGAGCATATATTTTACCTTTGAATGGGGTTTTCCCATTTGAATTCTACGAGCATAACCATCGAATCTTTGTGCAAATCAAACTATGCATGATTTAAACTCTTGTGTGCAACAAAATATAAAGTTGCTTTGGTATTTTCAAATTGTTGATGACCTTAAGATTACATACCAACTTTTTATTAAGATCCTCTTCCATGCATATGTGCAGTTTGTGGAAAGCCTACTCAATTGTTTGCTTTCTCTATAGTGCTATGTGGAAACTACCTCATTTTGATCCACATAAATTGTAATAGAAAGTAAAATTTTCTTAAAGAATGATATTACATAGGCTTAATGGAGAATGTGAATTACAAATACATGCTAATCGAGTTCATCACTATTGATCTCTCATTAAATTCCTTAATGTTATTTAAAAATTGATTGTTGTTTCGAAAGGGAGATATAACTAACCCATGAGCTTAATAAAAACATAGTTTGTTTGAGTTTTGGCATGTAAATTGATTTCTCAACTTTAAATTTTGACAAGCAACCAAATACCTCTTGTCAACAATACTTAACTTCAAATATTTGTGGGCACTTGGTAAAATCTTACAAGTAAATAAGTGAATATACCACAAAGTGGCTAATCCTATCAAATATATACTCAAAAAGTAAATAAGAACTAGGCTAGATATATAAATTGAAAAAGTAAATGAGAAATCATAAGAACATACAAAATATATAATATTGGTCACATTAATAAGTACTTGTTCTCATAAAACATTAAAATAAAAAAAAATTAGAATTGGTCACATCAAAATCAAAACATCACGTGGGAAGCGACAATATTTAAAAAAAAAATAGTAAACAAAAGTCAACAATGGCATGCGAAAGTTGCCACATGGCACTTTTAGAAAATTCTGTATTAAATGTTGTTAATTTTATTTTTGGTGTTTTAAAAATAAAGTTACAGTCTCATGTATTTATGTCTCATCAATAACCTCTTCGACGAATCAAAAAATGGAACAAATAAAATTTAAAAATTTAAAAATTTGTTTTTATTATTCAAAAAATCAACTTAATAAATTCTTTTTTTATAAACATTAAAAAACTTTAAAAAAATTATAACCTGAAACTAAGCTAATGCAAAGTCAAAAAACTTTGACTTAGAAATGAAAAGTACACTCCCTCCTTTAAGGGATTGCTAAAAATATAAACAAATAATATCTTAAAATGATAATCTAATCGTTTTGGTGTTGGATACTCATGTTCTAGACTTCAAATTTTGAAAAACAACCAAATACCTTTCATCAACAAAACTTAACTTCAAATCTTTGAGGGCATATGGTAAAGTCTTATGAGTAAATAAAAAGAAAAACATACAATATTGTTAAATGATGATGTGGTTTTCTTCTTGTTGGCATTGATCTCATTATGTAAACGTGGTCAATGTCTTGAAATTGTTCCCTTGGAAAACAACATAGAAATCTTATTGAGTTCTAGAACATAATTTCCCTAGTTGAAATAGGAATTGGTAGTGGTAGGAATTGGCCACGACATTTGTGCACAACCAAAACATGTATTTTTTCTAAGATTATAATGTAATAAAAAATCACTATCTAAGAAAGCATTTGCGTAACAACACTATCTAAGAAGGCATATGCGTAATTGCATATTCCATTCCACACTAATATCACTATCTATGAAGGCATTCTCGTGAGAACATGTTACACGTAACTTATTATAATTTTTAATTGTTTTATGATGAAATCCTTTTATGATGAAATCCAACACTCATCCTCCAATACTTTGAACATGTCTCTAGCGACCTAAACCCAATCAGAACATGGAGTTGACTCATTACACATAGACATTAAGCACTTTAAAATATTAGTATTAAATGTGGTGATGAAATCATGCTTTAACTAGCATTTGCCTCATATGACGTAAAGGTATGCACATTGTAAAAAAATGTCTAAAATATTTTTGGGAACCAAACATTTCAAAATATATGAGATAAACGAATTTAATCTATATGTTAATAAAATATTAGATACAAGGGTGGTTGGCATTGCTTCATTGGTCAAGATGCATCATATGATTGGACTTGGCTTCTATTAACATCACCACGATATTGTATATTCATACATAAAGGTACAGAGTTTGATGTCGCATTCCTTAACAAAATAGGTGTCATATGGCTTTGTTGTCTCCCTAGAGTGCTTTCCTCACAAGTTCCATGAGCTTGTCTGAGATCTCTCACCCATCAATGATGGAGGATGGCCTGCAACATTTAGCAAATTGGGAATTGCCTTATTAGAAAAAAAAACTAATGGCCAAGATAGCTTCCATTGAACAGATCAATGGTCAACAATTGTTCATGGAGCACTTGTCCTCCTATGATTAAGATGCGGCGTGATCACTTTGCATCATCTTGACTATAAGAAAAGTTGTGGATGGTCTAAATTCTTAGCTCTCATCAAATCAACAAGGGAGCTCATGAAAAAGGGAATGCCAAGAATACTATGATCTTCCCCACCTGCTAGATCGATAGTCGAGAAGGGCCTGTGACGTTTTGGAAAATGGGAAGAACAAATGGGGGAAACACCACAAATAGTCAGGGTTTTCCCCATCTTCTAGATCGATGGTTAGGAAGGCCCACTATGTTTTGGAAAAAGGGTAAGGACCAACAAGGGAAATGTCGCAAATGACCATGATCACCCCCACCTACTAGATCGATGACAGAGGTCGCCCCGTGGGATCATTTAAAAGGAGAGGGGTTAGGGAAATGAAAAAGACACAAGTGGCTTGGATCGTTTCCAACCCACAGATCAACATTAAATAGTCACTTCTGGGGTAATATGAAAAGGGATGATCAAAGAGAAGGCCAACTAGAGAAGAAATGGTACAATTTTGTTGATACATAACTAGGAAATGAATATTGTTGTGTTCAATCAAACAAGCGATGGCCCTAGTCAATTTCAGAAGTTACAAGATTAACTTTTCTCTTTCATAATTCACATACAAGTTTGCAATGCAAAAATGATCCTATAGAACATTTATGGTGCAAAATATGCTTGCACATTAAAAGGTACCATGTAAAAATGGTCAAGACAACTTAGTAAATTGGTTTGATGCTCCTTTCCACACCTTAACTGACGAAATTATATTATATTATAAGAAAATAAGATACAAAGTTACAAATTTCCCAAAAGGGTAAAACATGTGGATGCTTTCCCAAAATTTTGCTTTGAGTGAAACTGCTTTGGTCTCCAATATAATTCCCAAATGCGTCTAATAGAGGCCAAATAGTAGCCATGCAGATGAAAGAAAAGGTAAAAAGAAAAATTGTGAATTCCATCCCGACCAATAGAAGAATGTACATATCATAAAAGTAAGGCAAGGAAGCCATTAAGTCAATCCTCACTTGCCCCCCCTAGAGGAAGGACTATAGCCATTATTGGCACAGGTGCAAACCAGGGGTTCAACGCTTCAACAACACACCAACAAAACCCTAACTATCGGCCCTTTCGGCAACACCTGCAAACCAGATGAAGTCTCACCCGAGGTAAAGGTAGGGGGGGTTGTAGGACTCAAGTGTCTACAACCTAGCCGGGACACATATCTGTGATCACAATACTTAACATAACACTTAGAAATTAATGTTCATTAGTCTTTGGCCCTTATTCACATCGCAGATCCAAACCCTAATTACAGAACAACGCAGTCCCTAATTACAGGCCCTAACTTCCGGGGCCGTTTTGAGGCCCTAAACAACATTTTTAGGGCTTGCCATTGTCAAACTAGAAACTCAATATGATTCTGACAACAACATGTGTAGTCCTCAAATAGACCTTTCCAATGGGCTATCGTGCGTCTAAAACGAAGATTGAATGCAAAAGTTACAACCTTGGGAAGTTGATGTACTAACTTACCTAAACGGGGCCCACATGACTTTTGGTGCTTCATCCTAGGGTTAGGTTTTTTGATGTATAGGGTTTTTGACATTCCCGTTTATTGTAAAAATGCCTTCAGAGCCTCATTGTAATCATGTTCTTGCGAATGAGCGTAGTTGTCACATCTCTTCTTAGAGATAAGCCGCCACCATTCTAGCAAGCTTGTTTTCCGCTGCATTTTACAGTTTCAACTTATTTCCTTATTGAATAGAAATCAGTTTTACTATATATTTTTTATTCTATGTTAAGAATATTTTGATAATAATCTATATTCATTTCGTTCTGCTCATAAAATCCAAATCAGTGGTATCAAAGCGGTCTTCTCCTTGTCGTTTTTAATGTATGTCCCCAACGAGTGGTAAAAAAATCTCTCGCACGCCCAAACGACCTCTCATGGTGGGAGAAAAGAAAGACGATGAGACATGAGATCCCTTCAAAATGTTGCTCAAGGAAACCCTCACGCAACAAAGGAACGAGATGATGGATAGTTTTGCACAAATCCTTCGGCGACTACCAACAGGTGATGCATCTTCCTCAAACGGAGGTGCTGCCCCCTTTAAGGTACAAATCAACTTCAATATTCCTATATTTGAAGGTCAGATAGACACAAATGTTGTAGACAAATGGTTGAATCTGCTAGAAGGGTATTTCTCTGTCCATAACTTCTTGAATAGAGAAAATATCACTTTTTCACTCCTCAAAGCCGTTCCCCATGTCAAGGATTGGTTGAAAAATTTCTGTGAGCAAATGGAAACAAATGAACCCTCATTATTTACAGTCGTGGTCACCTGGGAGTCCTTCAGGGATGCTATTAAGGAAAAATACTACCCTGTTGGAAGTTATGACGACTTGTACACAAAATAAACCACATTACGGCAGGAAAGAGACCAAGCAGTGCCCAAGTTCACAAATATCTTCCATACCTTGTGCACCAAGCTGGGTATCAAGGAACTTGAGTGACATCTAGTGCTCAAGTATCACGACGGTGTGCATAGATACATATAGGTTGAAATGCAGTTTTTGGAAATCTCATCCTTGGGCGCAACCTACCGATATGTCGTCAAAATCGAGCAGAAGCTCAAACAAAAGACGCGACAATTTGGGCCTGGGAACCCCGCATAGAAAAATGCAGGAAAGGGCAGCCCCAACCCGCAGAACAAGGGACAGAGAAAAGACGGACAACCTTAGGAAAACCAGTCCAGGATGTAAGCAAAGAAGGACACCAGAAAGACAAATAAAGATATCTGGAAGTGGTGCGACTTCCATAAGATCCCCTGGCACAACACTGTCGATTGTCGCTCAAAGCAGTCGCTGGTGGCTGAGGTGAAAGACTCTGAATCAGATGCGGGTTCCGTCTCTGAGTCAAAACCAAAATGGGGGAGACAGATCATTGACACAGAACCCAGTGCTACTATTGCTACCACCAAGCTCGATCTCGGTGAACCAGATGAGCCAGAGGAAGGTGATCGTCTTTTTCATTCACAGATGTGGGTGAAAGGTACCCCACTGCACTTCATCGTTGATAGCGGTAGCTAGAAGAACCTCATAGCAGTAGAGGTTTTCAAGCGACTCTCCCTACCGACAACGCTGCACCTGCAACCCTACACCATCGGATGGCTCCGCCAAGGAAGCGACATCCGCGTCAGCCAACAATGTCGCCTGTCATACGGCATCAAACCCTTCAAAGACGAGGTATTGTGTGATGTTGCCCCTCTCAAAGTTTGTAATGTTCTTTTGGGCCAATCATATTTATGGAAACGTCATGTTGTATATGAGTTTAGGCCTCGTAGTGTTATTATTACTTTGAAGAAGAAATTGTGGAGGATACCCGAGGCAATCCCACCTAGTGTTATTTTCTTGATCTCTGCCAAGCAATGTAGACAATCCCACCTAGTGTTATTTTCTTGATCTCTACCAAGCAATGCAGGAAGGTCATCTTTCAGACGGAGAAGTTTGTCTTCTTCATGATTCACTCTCAGAATGAGTGAAAGATCGCATCCACATCTAGGGTCTCCACTGCCGACCTATCCACACAACAGAAGCAAGTGGATAAGGTCGTGGAAGAATACTCAGATATATTCTCCTCACCTACAGGTGTACCTCTGCACTATCATGTCAATCACCCCATCGATCTGACCCCCTGCGCACCGTTTCCCAATGGGCCATTCTATCGCCGCTCTCTGTTAGAGAATGAGGAGATCAAGTGGAAGATCCAAGAACTGATCCACAAGGGGCACATCCGTCTCATCTCATCGCCTTGCAGAAGCCCAATTGTGCTGGTACAGAAGAAAGATGGAACCCGACAACTCTGGATTGATTATTGAGCCTTGAACAAAATCACAGTCAGAAACCGGTACAGGATTCTCCGAATCGACGACCTCCTTGATCAACTCACGAGGGCCAAATACTTCAGTAAGATTGATCTAAAGTCTGGCTACCACTAGGTCCTGATAGAACAGACAGATGTATATAAGACTGCCTTCAAGTCAAAGGAAGGTTTTTTTGAATGGTTGGTCATGCCCTTTGGTTTGACAAATGCTCCAGCCACTTTCATGAGGATGATAGACGATATCTTGCGACCATTCACCAATAATTTTGTAGTGGTGTATTTGGATGACATCCTCATTTACAACAAGACTTGGGCAGAAAACTTACAGCATATTCAGCAGGTTCTGCAAACCCTGTGGCAACACAAGCTATACGCCAACTTGGAAAAATGCTCCTTCGGCATGGACAAGGTCCATTACCTGGGCTACATCGTTGATCAACATGGCGTACATGTGGATACAACCAAGATCCAAGTCATCCGTGACTGGCCATCCCCAACCACACTCACTGAGCTTTAGAGCTTCTTGGGCCTTGCCAATGTCTACAACAGGTTTGTGTTGAGATTCTCCCATATTGCATGGGCCCTCAGCCAAGTAACCAGGAGTGGCGGTAAGGATAAATTTGTGTGGGGCCAGTCCCAAAAAAAAGCGTTTGATGAATTGAAGCAACACTTGTGCTCAACCCCAGTACTTTCATTATTGGACCTACAACAACTCTTTGAGATCGAGACATATGCTTCAAACTATGTTGTGGGCGTCATTCTCACTCAGCACGACCACCCCGTGGCCTATCATACTGAGACACTATAAGATGTTGTACGTAAGTACCCTACAAAGAAATGCAATCCATTGTGCAAGCCTTTCGCCAATGGAGACATTACATTCTTGGAAAGGAGACAATGATCCACATTGACCATAAGCCACTGCAGTTCATGCAGACACAAGGCAAATTGCAGAATGATTGCCATTAGAAGTGGTCCACATACTTGCAGTAATTCCACCTCAACATCAAGTATAAAACAAGAAGCACCACCCGTGTCGCTGATTGCCTCAACAGACCGCCAGTCGTGACACTCACCACGGTGCTAGACTCTTGCGACCATGAGACCTCTGGATGGATCAAACTCTATGAGACAGACCTGGACTTCACCACCACCTACCAAATGTTGGGCGCAAACACAGTTGTTGCTAATTTCCATCTCTAGGGTGGGATGTTGTGCCGTCTGGGCCATATCTGCATTCCATCAAGCGAGCGAGTGAAGTTGATATGGGAATCCCACTACAGTCAGTTTGAAGGACACTTTGGCATCGAAAAGACAATGGAAATGCTGTAGAAACATTTCTACTGGCTGAAACTTCGACGGGAGGTCAACAAGTATATCAGGTCCTACACTGCTTGCGTTATTGCCAAACTGAATACTAAGAAATAGGGCATGTACACCCCTCTACCTACTCCTGACAGGCCATGGGAATCCATCTCAATGGACTACATGTTGGGCCTCCCATCCACCAAGCGGGGAAATGACTTTGTTTTTGTGGTTTTTGATCACTTTTCTAAGATGGCAATTCTGGCGGCCTGCAAGAAGAGCATCACAACAGAGGCCACTACCAAGCTGTTCTTTGAAGGAGTCTGGGTACATTTTGGAATCTCACAAACCATTGTCTCAGATTGGGACAGTCGATTTATCAGCACATTCTGGTCGAGCCTCTGGTCACTACTGGATACCAAGCTCACCAAATCCACTACCTTCCACCCCCAGACAGATGGCCAAACTGAGGTCATAAATCGAATGATCATGCATATCTTGCACATGTATAATTATAAGCACCCTCACACATGAGATGAGATCCTTCCCTATGTTCAACACAACTACAACCGATCCTTGCATAGCTCAACCAACCACAACCCCTTTCCGGTGGGGTTGGGACTCCCTCCATTGGGTCCCATAGATGTTGCATTACCCCTTGCAGTCACCTCGACCGACTCATCTCCTGCTCCAACTGAATCTCACAAAGCCACCCGGTTCATTGAGCGGATCCAACACATCCTCCAACAGGTTCAAGATATCCTATATAAGTCCAATGACAAGTACAAGAAGCACCATGATTAACACCGAGTACCACATAAGTTTCAAGTGGTCGACAAAGTTTGGTTGCACTTGTAGAAAGAACGGATTACAGGACCCCATAAGAAGCTTCTCCCACTTTGTTATGGACCGTACACCTTCACCAAGGATGTGGGTGATAATGATTTTGAGCTCAACATTCCTCCTTTCCTTGGCTTGCACCTAGTGTTCAACGTGGATCTGCTTCGACCGTATTTGCCACCATTATTGGACACCTCAGAGATAGCAGAACAACTGACACCAATAGAGCTCAACCCCGACTGCATACAACAAGAATCCAATTATCAAATTATGGATAAATAGGTCAAGGGCACTCGCTAGCAAAGGATCCAAATTTATCGAGTTTTCAAAGCAGGGCAACTCCTACACCAAGGAAAGTGGCTCACCCGGGGCCAAATTCAGCAGAAATTTCCTCATCTGATGGGGGCACTCAACACAATGGAGACCATTGCTTCCTAAGGGGGAGGATTGATCCAGATGGATGTCAGTGGCCATCCACCTATTCCAATTGGCTCATTTTGGCAGTTTTCCAGTTTGGCAATTTTTTCCTATTTTTTGGGTTTTTGACGTCCGGGGCCGTTTTGAGGCCCTAAACAACATTTTTAGGGCTCTCCACAATCAAAATGTAATTTGGGTCAACGTATAACAACATGTGTATTCCTCGGATATACCTTTCTAATGGGCTATCATGTGCCTAAAACGAAGATCGTACGCAAAAGTTACGACCCCGGGAAGTTGATGTACTAACTTACCCAAACGGGGCCCACATGACTTTTGGCGCTTCATCTCCTGGGGTTAGGTTTTTGGATGTCTAGGGTTTTTGACATTCTTGTTTATTGTAAAAAGGCCTTCAAAGACTCATTGTAATCATCTTCTTGCGAATGAGCGCAACCATCACATCTCTTCTCAGAGATAAGTCGCCACCATTCTAGCAAGCTTGTTTTCCGTTGCATTTTATAGCTTCATCTTATTTCCTTATTGAATAGAAACCAGTATTACTCTATATCTATTATTTTGTGTTAAACATATTTTGATAATAATCTGTATTCATTTCATTCTTCTCATAAAATCCTGATCAATCATTCATTGCAAATTCAAGCATTGAAATATCTTCATGCTCTAATATTTCCAGGGCCCTCCAAGTCACTTTGTTAAGATGAACCATGTTCGTTATGGTAGCCTTGGAATGTGATAGGGTAAATGTTGCTAACCTATCCTCATTGTACTCTTTAAATAAAACATGTTTTACTCTCTTTAGGGGGGTTCCTCTTCCTTCTCCTCATTCAAGGAATCATTAACCATGACAATAGGAGAAGGAGACTGATCCGGATTTATGAGTGGAACAAAATGAATAATAGATTTAATACAATAACACAAAGATACATAGAACAACAACATATATCCAATGAACAATAACTTTTATTGAATAAATTAAATGGGCTAAAAATGTAAAACTGTAGAATTGAAAACAACTTCCTCGAATGGTGGTAGCTATCTCTTAGAAGATATGTGGTTGCTACGTGCATTCGTTTGAGTAGAATGATTACAATGAGGCTCTGGAGGCCCTTTCAACATTACTCATGAATTCCAAAACCCTATACATCCAAAACCTAACCCCAGGAGATGAAACACCAAAAGTTATGTGGGCCCCAATAGGTAAGTTGGTACCTCAACTTCTCGAGGTCATAACTTTTTCATAGGACCTCTGTTTAGGTGTGTGATAGCCTATTGGAAAGGTATTTTAGAGAACTATACATTATGTTGTCAAACTCTGACTCTGTCTACAGTTTGATTGTGGCAAGCCAAAAAAAAAACATTGTTTAGGGCCCCAAAACGACCCTTGAAGTACAAAAAGATGTACTAACATGAAAAACTCCAAAATAAGCTAGTTGGAATAGGTGGGCGGCCACCAATATCCACCTAGATGTTGTGTAGGGCTTCAGGACAACTCAGGAAGTGCATAACCCACAATTACAAAGAAATGTCATCATTACAAAGAAACGTGTTGAACTAAAAACTGTCAAGATGAGCTAGTTGGAATAGGTGGGCAGCCACAAATATCCACCTAGATTAGTCCTCACCCCTTAGAAAGAAATGGTCTCCATTGTGTTGAGTTCCCCCATCAGGTGAGGAAATTTCTGCTGAATTTGGCCATGGGTGAGCCACTTGCCTTGGTGCAGGAGTTGCCCTGCCTTGACAACCTGATAAAGTTGGATCTGTTGCGGTCGAGTTCCCTTGACTTGTGTCCACTATATGATTAGTGGATTCATGTTCCATGTAGTCAGGGTTGAGCTCTGTTGGTGTCAATTGTTCTGCGATCTTTGAGGTGTCCAATAATGGTTGAAAATATGACCGAAGGAGGTCCACATTGAACATTGGGTGCAAGCAAAGGAAGGGTGGAGTGTTGAGCTCAAAATCATTTCCACTCACATCCTTGGTGATAGTGTAAGGCCCATAGCGAAGTGGATGGAGCTTCCGATGGGGCCTTGTAAGGCACTCTTTCTCCAAATGTAACGAGACCTTGTCTCCGACCTGAAACTTGTGCAGTACCTGGTGTTGATCATGGCACTGCTTGTATTTAGCATTAGCTTTTTGCAAAATCTCATGGACCTGTTGGTGGATGTGTTGAATCTGCTCAATGAATATGGTCGTTTTGTTGGCTTTAGACTAAACATGGGAAGATTCTGCCTATGTGGTTGCAAGAGGAAGTGCAACATCAATGGGACCTAAGGGTTGGAATCCTAGCCCCACCTTAAATAGTCTATGGTCGGTGGAGATATGGAGAGCTATGTTGTAGCTGTGTTGAACATAGGGAATACTCTCATCCCATGTACATGGATTCTTGTAGTTATACATGCGCAGGATGTGCACAATCATCCAATTGACGACCTCTGTTTGGCCATCGGTTTGGGGGTGGAAGGCAGTGGATTTAGTGAGCTTGGTGTCCAACAATGACCAGAGACTCGACCAAAATGTGTTGAGGAACCTATTGTCTCGATCTAAGATTATGGTCTGTGGTAGCCCAAAATGGACCCACACCCGTTCGAAGAAGAGCTTGGCAGTATCTACTGCTGTGATGCTCTTCTTGTAGGCTGTGAGAATGACCATCTTCGAAAACCGATCAACCACCACAAATACACAATAATTTCCTTGCTTGGTGGATGGAAGGACAGACATGTAATCCATCGAGATGGATTCCCAGGCCTCTCGGGAGTACGAAGAGGGGTGTATAATCCTTGCTTCTGGATAGTTGGCTTAGCAATGGCACAGACAATGCAAGATCTGATATACTTGTTGACATCCTATCGAAGTTTTGGCCAACAAAAATGTTTCTGTAGAATGACCATAGTTTTCTCCATGCCAAAATGTCCTACCATCCGACAGTAGTGAGCCTCCCAAATCATCTTTGCACGTTTTCTTACAGGAACACAGATATGGCCCAGATGGCATAACAATCCATCCCGAATGTGAAAATCGGTGACATTCGCACATGTACCCAAGAGCTGATAGGTGGTGGAGAAGTCAGGATCACATTGATAAAGTTGGGGCCACTTAGATGCCTCATGCCCATAGGAATGGAGCACGGTGGTGAGTGCAGCAATGGGAGATCGACTGAGGTAGTCAACGACATGATTTGTGCTCCTTGTTTTATACTTGATGTTGAGATGGAACTACTGCAGGTATGTGGACCACTTTTGATGGCAGTCATTTTGCAACTTCCCCTGTGTCTGTATGAACTGTAGAGGCTTGTGATCAGTGTGGATGATTGTCTCATTTCCGAGAATGTAATGTTTCCATTGACGACATGCTTGAACAATGGAATACATTTCCTTATCATAGGTGGGGTATTTCTGGACGGTATCTGAGAGTGTCTCACTATGGTATGATACTAGATGACTATGCTGAGTGAGAATTGTGCCTACGACATAGTCGAAGGCATCAGTCTCAATCTCAAACGGGTTTTGCAGATCGGGTAAGGAGAGTACTGGAGCTGAGAAAAAGTGATGCTCCATATCATCAAATGCTCCTTGTTGTGCCTTCCCCCATGCAAACTTTTCCTTGCCACTTCCCTTGTTCACTTGGTTGAGGGCCCATGCAATATGGGAGAATCCCAACATGAACCTTCGGTAGAAGTTGAAAAGTCCCAAGAAGCTCTGAAGCTTGATTAGTGTGGTTGGGACTAGCTAGTCATGGATTACTTGGATCTTAGATGGATTGACATGTACCCCATGTTCATCAACAATGTAACCGAGTATTGGACCTTGTTCATGCCAAAGGAGCATTTTCCCAAGTTGGCATATATCTTGTGTTGTTGCAGAGTGCTCAAAACCTGTTGATTATCCTGCATGTGATCTTCCCAAGTTCTGTTGAAGATGAGGATGTCATCCAAATATACCACCACATAAGAGTTGGTGAAGGGTCTCAATACATCATCCATCAACCTCATGAAAGTGGTTGGTGTATTTGTTAATCCAAAGGGCATGACTAGCCATTCGAAGAGACCTTCTTTAGATTTGAAATTTTTCTTCCATAGATCAGTCGGTTCGATGGGAATGTGGCAGTAGCCAGAATTTAGGTCAATCTTGTTGAATAACTTTTCCCCCTTGAGTTGGTCAAGAAAGGTCATCAATTCGGGGAATTGGGTACTAGTTCCTTACAGTGATTTTGTTTAATTCTCTGTAATCAATGCAGAGCCGCCAAGTCCCATCTTTCTTCTACACCAGTACAATTGGGCTTCTGCAAGGGGAGGAGTTGGGTCGAATGTGCCCCCTTTGAAGCAACTCTTGGATCWGGCACTTTATTTCRTCATTTTYCATCARTGAGCGATGATAGAMTGGTCCATTAAGCATAGGTGCACCGGGGGTTAGATACATTGRATGCTTGACTTGGAAGTGCRTYGGTACYCCGGTGGGTGAGGAGAATGTGTCTATGTACTCTTCCACGATMCCGTCCACTTGCTTCTACTACAAAGAGAGGCTCTGTCTATAGGTCACGGATATGGYGACAACCTTCTGCTCACTGYGAGCACGGATCACAAAGAAGATGAACTTATTGGTCTGTGAAATGACCTTACTACATTTCTTAGCAGAGATTAAAGAAATAGCGGTAGGTGGTGTTACCTCTGGTATCCTGTAAAATTGTCTACCMAAAGTAATAATAACACTGCGGGTTCTAGACTCATACACAACATGTYGCTTCCACAAATATGGCTAGCCTAAAATAACATTACAAACTTCAAGGGGAGAAATATCACACAATACCTCATATTTGAAGGGCTTGATGTCATAGGGAAGAAGACATTGTTGGTTGATGCGGGGATCTCTTCCTTGTCGAAGCCAACTGATGGTGTAGGGATGCCGATGCGGTGTCATCAACAAGTCCTATCGCTTAACGAACTTTGCTGATATCAGGTTCTTCTGACTACCTTTATCTACAATTAAATGAAGCAGAGCCCCCTTTACCCACATCTGTGAGTGAAAGAGGTGTTCCCCTTCATCTGGTTCTTTTGGTTTGCTTGGATGGATTTTTGTGGTAGCGACAGTGGGACTGGGTTCGACATCGATAATCTGATTCCCTCTTTCTGGATTTTATTATGAGTCAGAATCTGCCTCTGACTCAGAAGCTTTGAGCTTGGCCACCAGTGACTGCTTGTAGCAACATTCTTCGATGTTGTGCCAAGGGATTTTATGGTATTCACACCACTTTCCCATGTCCTTATTTGAATTCACATTACCCTTCTTGGGTTGCGTCTTGGACTAGTTGTCCTGAGAGTGGCCATCTTTTCTTTGTCCCTTTTTTTGTGGGTTGGGGTAGCCTTTTTCCTACTTCGACTATGAGGAGTTTGCAGATCCAAACTCTCGCCTCTTCTGCTTAAATTTATGCTCGATCTTGACAACATATCTATAAGCCGTACCTAATGATGCGATGTACATAAACTCCATTTCTATTTGAATGTATCTATGCATACATCCGTGGTATTTGAGCACCAGATGTCATTCAGAGTTGTTGATACCCAATTTGGAGCGCAGGGTATGGAAAATATTGGTGAAATCTAGTACTGTCTAGTCCCTTTTTTGACGTAGCATGGTCCATCTTGTGTACTGGTCCTTGTAGCTTCCAACAAGGTAGTATTTTTCTTTAATGGAATCCCTAAAGGAATCCCATGTGGGGGAGACCGCAA
>JASDQU011176462.1:0-14650 GCA_032191745.1 Picea mariana
TCACTAGAACAAACTGAGATCTACAATATAAAAAAAGAAAAAAAAAAAGGTTTACTAATGTTAAGATCCTTGTACCTATAACTAAAGGAAGGCCTTGTAATTTCAATGATATAATGACTTTTATCATTTTAAAAACATATAAAATTAACACTCTAAATTTTTAAAAAATAGTGGTGCAGAAGAACAATGTGCTCTCTAAAATTCTACAAACTTTTTAAAAGAAAATTCCATCATTTAGGTACTCAAAGTTAGCACTAACAAAAACATTTTCCTCATGTTTTGCATGAAAAATAACATACCACTATTAGGAAAACTCAAATTTCACATAGTCATGCAGAATTTGTATAGATAAAAATTATATATTTAGAAATCTAACTCATTTTCCTACATTTCATACTTTTACACCATATCCAACTTCATTTTGAAAGTACCTCAAATCGTCCCTCCATGTTAACATATCGTTGATTTTCCATGTTTTCATGGCCACTAACACGTCATGAAAGACCATCATTAGATATCACTCACCCATCAATGAGTGAAGTTATGGGTGATACTATTGTCAATTAAGACAATGACTTGCAATGTTTGATTTATCCAATCAAATTGAGGGTTTGGGGAGTATAAATAACAAGAAAGGCATGGAAGTTGATCTATGGTTCCAAATCCTACAAACCATAGGGGGAAATGTATTGAATAGAAATATGAAGAGTCTCTAGAGGTATAGATTCAAATTCATCATCAAAAATTTCCTTTGAAATGACCATAAAGAGTTTTCATTCCTTACATTCATTCCTAGTAAAATATTTCTCATCAAAATCCATGTCCCATATTTTCCTCCAGAAGAATTCCAAATTTTCGAGCTATATCTAGTACCTGATGCATGTAGGATGCTGGTACCGGATGAGCACAAGTGAAAAATAAACACTAGTACCAGATGAGAACATGTAACAGATGAGTACAGGTACCAGATGACTATAGAACCTTCTGGTACCATATGAATTGGAGTGTGAGTACCATATGACCTTGGGTGTTCTGGTGCAGGTTCCGTATGAGTTCCAATGTGGGTACTATATGACTTCTAGTGCGAGAACATATAGTTTGGAAGAAATGTGGGAAGAGAGTGTAATGATGAGTGTATCTGTGTAGCATAAAATATTACAAAAATGGATCCCAACATTCTCAATGCCCCACATTCCATATTCGATCATAGTTGTAGAAGACACATTGGGGTTTGTTCCAAAGCTGAAGTACACCGACCATGATGTGACAAAAGTAGAAAAACTTCCAGAACTTATGCAGGATATCTACATGGATAAAATATGGGTAAACTCATTGGGAATCTCAATACTAGAACCTAAAATCTGGATTACAGAACTATACAACTCTTGCATTATGAACTTTATGGAAATCCCTCACTTCGGCAGGGGGGAGGATGTAAATGAATGCATAAAAAAATTGTCAGACCGAGTACATGGGTTTTTTTTATGGATGGATAGACCTATCCCCATCGATGTCGAGTTAATTTCTAATCTTACAGGACTTCCAACAGATGGGGTGAATCCTGAGTAGTATCTTGATGAAAAAAAAGAGGAGAAGGCCATTATAGAAGAAGTGAAGGCTTAATTTGGCACTAATAGGAGCAGCATATGTATGATCATTAAGCACATCAATGACCCAACCATCATATTTTCAACTCAGTTGATGGCTTGCAAGCTACTTAGAAAGTGTCGCAAAGAATAGGTTCCTACAGGGGTAGTCGCGACAACTACGTAATGTGCAAAAGGAATAGTTCTAAGTTGGGAATTGTATTTGCTCAACTTATTCTTAGAACACTATAGATATGCACATGATGCTAGAATGGAGTTCAACTATTCTTGGTTATTGATATTAATAGCTTTAGATGCATGGGAAAAATCAAAGTACTCAACATTTTGTGATAGAAAAGGAAAGTGTCGTGCAACAAGATATGAAACCTTATGACACAACACAGATAGTAAGCAAAGGAAGGCCAATGCAACATTTTTGGCATATACATACAAGAGATGTAGGAGAAAATTGTAGATACATGGAGGATTTCACCTGAAGTGGTGAAAGAAAATGAATGAATTGCCAACTTTAAGAAATCCATGGATAGCATATGGATACAATCCAGAAGAGACCCTAAAAGGAAATGGTTAAAGATGTAATATTTCATTACAATAGAATAATTCCAATCGGTAATAGCATAATGGCCAGATCAATGGAAGGTACCTGTAGCTGTCAAGAAAGGTTAAAAGGGAAAAGAATACGAAGAATTTGACACAACGCAGAAATACAATAGCCCAACAACCAATACTAGAAAAGCCTCACTGTGCATAGAAAGTGTGATGACAGTTAAGAATATAAGGAAGAAGGAAATGATACCAAGAGTGTCAATACTAGGAATTGAGGACGCAGAAATAAAAAATGGGGGAGCATAGAAGAAATATGATATCCCAACCCAGGAGATAGGGTATGGAAACATACCATATGTAAAGAAACTTGCACATACAAAAAAGATGAAATCAACAATGTAGATGGGAGAAAAGAGGAAGAAGATGAAAGTGCAGAGGAAGCCCCTTAATCTCACAATCATAGAAGACGATGAAGAGATGGTAGAAAATAAATTCCAAGATAGAGGAGAAGAAATCTTATATGTTGTAGAATCCCAAAGAGAAGAACTGATGAAAAAACTAATGGAAGATAAAGAATTTCTCGAGAGCATACCGAAAAATATCACTCAGTAGAAAGGAACAAAACAATAAAAAGTCTCAGCGCAATAGGAGCCAATTTATGAAGAGAAGGAAATAGTGAAAACAAAAATAGTGGGAAGCAGGACATTCCAGATAAGCCAAAACACTCTAAAAGTATATGAGGATAACTCACAAAAACCTTTGAAGGATGTAGAAGAGTTGGACTTGGCTCTGTCCAACATACCAACCAAAGAGTTATATAAGTTGTAGATGGGCATTGATTAAGAAGTTCAATCTAGGGACAGGGCAGATATGACCAACTTGGAGATAGCCAAGGAAGAGAAGGAGGTACTAGAGATAGCTCTCAAAGAGGTACATCTGGAGATAGATGAAGAAAAACAATGCGCAAACAAATAAGAGAAAAGAATTGAAGAATTCTTCCAAACAATTCTAGACAACATACTTGCAGAAGAGCTCAACACAGAAGAAGAGTTACAAAGAATAGCACAGACAATGGATTGTTACAAACAAGAGATAATAGAATTGGCTGGGAAGATGACACCAACTACCCTCCAAAAGTCAGATCAGAAAGGGAGCAATAGGCAACATAGCACACATATATCATCGTGCTGGAAGTAAAAGAAGTAGAAGAACTCTATGAAAGGACCACGTAGATATGGATGAGCCTGGAAGAAGATGAAGGGATCCAACAATTGGATTAGAGGGAAGAGAAAGTGAATGATGCAATTCAATATTTAAAATAAAGTAAGAAGACATTGCCTATATTAGAGAGAATGAAGTCCACTTAGGAAATGAAAAACCTGCAAGTAGAGTTGAAGACAATCCAAATAGATAAACTAACAAGACAGGCTCAGTTGGAGCCACTTCAAGAGAAAGAAAAGAATGATAGCATAGTTGGAAATAGAGAAAGGAAGATTAGAATAGGCGCACTCATAAAGTAAAGAAGTGTTGAAGGAGAATGCAACATTATAGGTTGTAGATACCTTGGTACATAAGAGTGCATAGGAAAAGACTCAAGTAGATGTACTAATAGAGAAGTTCCAGATATTAGAGAAATCGATGCAGGAGGCACATACTTCCTGAGTGGATTGGGACGAGCCACATATAAGTGTTGGGGGCCTATTGGAGCAAGAAATTTTGGGATAATGTTCGAGATACAACTTAGAATATGAGGCAAAATGTACAAAGGAAGAAGCATGCGGTGGGAACAAAGGAAAATCAACACGAAGAAATTATGGATTCGCACATGAAGGCAATTAGAATGTGGATAAGTTGAGTCCACTTAGAACTAGGGTTTTGGAGTATGATTTAAGGGTTTTATCCATTTTTGTAATATAAATAGAGGATGTTAGAGGAAAACAAGGGATCAATCATATTTATCTAGAGTTGTCTAGTTTTTGGCGAGGTTGATTTCAATCTTGAATAAGTTTTGAGTTGCATTACTATTTTTTTTTAGAGTTGTGGAGATAAGATGGAGTCAGTGTTGAGATGTATGGATTGTATCTAAGGGTCAGGTTGAAATATGTGGAGCTTGCTGCAACAATGGTCAGCTTCACGGAGTATGATAAAATTTTGATGTAATGCATGCAACGCCCTATCTTGATCAATAATAATAAGAAACATAAGATCTTTGTGGACGTAGCCTAGGGGGGTGAACCATGGTAAAATATGGTGTCTCTATGTGTGATTCTCTTATGCGTTTATTTGATATTCTTTTATTTTGAATGAATCCATGAATCTATTGAATTTTATTTACAACGCACAATAGAATAGTATGATGTTTTCTGCAAAATGAATGCTATTGAATGGGTAAAATAATAGATCTGATGAATGTTAAAGTAGCAGAGTAAGTATATGTGCCTAAAATTCCCACGAGTTCCACCCCTTCCATGATTTCAGAAATGTGGGTCATGAAATCACCCATAAGCCGTATTGGGTCAGACTTCGACTTGCCCTCTATGTGTGGTGTTTCCTTCTAGTTTACTATAGGTGTCAATGGTTTCTAGGGTTTTGTTGGAAAACTAAGGTAGAACTCGAGTCACCCCATACATCCAACACATGTGCTGAAACTCCAGTAGTCAGGAGAGGGACCATACCAGGAAGAAAATAACACTATTGAAGGAACAAAGGGATGAAGTCATGGTACATGTTGTTGAGAGGAGAGAACACTGAGGGCAATGTTCCTTTGAAGGGGGAGGGGAATGTAACACCCCATTTTTAATCCCCTAAATAATTGTAATAAATCATGATTAATTATGATTGTATCTCAATATGGAAGAATGAATAACATTCCATGGACAATGTAAATGTATTATTGCTAAATAAAATCTGGAAAACAATTGACTAATGGGTGGAGCACAAGTATTGGCCATGATACCACAAGAGGGATTACTGATGAAGCATAGAAGGGGGTTCATCATGTGAAGAGACCCTACGAATCCATAATGAATTTTTTTATTTTGAGAATAATTAGTTATTCTACCTTTTCCTAAATTCAAAACAAAATTAGTTAATGAAGGAGGATTGGTAGTTGAAAAACCCAAAACGAATAGAAGTAATGGAGGATTGGCTAGGACAGTTGAAGAATATCAAACAGGATACCATAGTAGCATTTCATTTTCCTTGATTGACCCAAGTGTTCTCTGACACAAGAAAAGAGGGGAGATCGAGAACCTTCTGGTAAAAGGAATGAAAAAATCCATGGGTGGAAGCAGTGGAACATAAAAGAAAACATGGGGAGTATGGTATGCAAGCACAGAGGTAGAGCTCGTGTGGAAGAGAATTAGAGAAATAATTTCTTGTATGGTTGGTTTGAAAAATAAACCCAATCTGAGCTAAAAGGGTTGTGAGATTTTTTCTTGTTGGAAAAAACCTAACACTAGAAGGGGAGGGTGTTGAGGGATATTGTTAACTGCGAAGGGACTCCCTTGCGTAGAGGAAATCTAGCTAGGAAGACATTTTATAAACTCGAGGAGGCCCTCGACATGGTGGGTATAAGTGGTTTTCAACCAATGGATATTATGAAAGTCCTGTAGGATTAGAAATTAACTCGACATCAATGGGGAAAGTTTTGTCCATCCATAAAAAAAACCCATGTACTCGGGCTGACGATTGTTTCACGCATTCATTTACATCCTCCTCCCTGCCAAAGTGAGGGATTTCCATCAAGTTCATAATGCAAGAGTTGTACAGTCCTATAATCCAGATTTTAGGTTCTAGTATTGGGACTCCCAATGAGTTTACCCCTCTTTTATCCATGTAGATATCCTACATAAGTTCTTGAATTTTTTCTACTTTTGTCACATCGTGGTCGGCGTACTTCAACTTTGGAACAAACCCCAATGTGTCTTCTACAACTATGATCGAATATGGAATGTGGGGAACTGACAATGTTGGGATCCATTTTTGTAATATTTTACGCTACAAAAATACACTCATAATTACACCCTCTCCCTGCATTTCTTCCAAACAATATGTTCTTGCACTGGAAGTCATCTATTACTCGCATTGGAACTCATACGGTACTTGCACCAGAACACTCAAAGTCATCCAGTACTCACACTCCAAGTCATATGGTAACAGAAGTTTCTATAGTCATCTGGTACCTGCACTCATCTATTACCTGTTCTCATCTGGTACCAGTGTTTATTTTTCACCTGTGCTCATCCAATACCAGCATCCTACAGACATCGGGTACCAGTTATAGCTCGAAAATTTGGAATGATTCTAGAGGAAAATATGGGACATGGGTTTTGTCCAGAACAATGTCAACATGTGATAAAGTGTGTTATAATTCATCAAAATTTCACGTGTGGGCATCCAACTCAAGGGGAATGAATCTATAAAAATTAGTAAAAATATCAAATTGCCAACTTGTGCCTCGATTTCAATGCATATGAAGGCATATATCGAAATTATAAAATATGGGTTATGTCCAGAAGGTCAACAATTGTGTACAATGAAGGAGGATTTTACAAATTCAAATCAACTTGGAATCTATGGTTGGATATGTAACTCGAATCTGCCCAAATCACAGTAAAACAAAGTTTTTTTGTAATTTGTTCTAAAATTGTCAAAATTGGTTTTATGAGTTCGAGGGTTTGATCCTATCCTCTTCTCAGTTTATTTCATGTATAAATAATGATCAAAGGTCTGAGAGATGTTTCACCTTGAAGAAGAGAGGAATGTTGATAATACTATGAACAAGGTTTATTGTTGTTGAATCATGTGTTAATTTTGGTGTGGTGATCGATTGCATACGAATGGAGATTTCTGGTATTGAATTTGATTCACTTGTTCAAGACATGTAGCTTCTGAAACTTCATTGGTGTGTGTACCCTATTGTATTGGGCCCACCAACCAGGTGTAACACATTTCTTTAATTCATTTTCTTAGTTTAGTTATTTATTAGATTGTTGTAGTTAAATTTGTGTTTTGTTAGATTTGATTCCCAATTCTAAATTTGTTGTGAACATGATAACTTGTTGATTTCATCAAATTCATTATTAATTATTGTGTGAATTCATTTGAAAGTTTTATTTAATTGCACACAACCTAGAAGAGAGATTGATTTTATTTCTTGCATGACATAACCATAAAACACATGTGATCTCTGATTTCAGTTTAAGGATTTTAATGTGAGTCGAATTGATATAATATAGCCACAAACTCTTATTCATTAAAATGTAAACATAGACCATCATTTGTTTTTTATGCAAACAATCTGATTCAATTCATTATTTCCATTACATCGTCGGAGTGATAAATGTTACAGGAATTGTAATTTTTAAACCTATGATGTAAAGCAATGCATATAGATTCTTAATAAAAACAGAAATTAATCAATGGCTCATACACATAGTACACAGAGATTTACACTGGAAACCCTTAACCAGGAGAAAACTAGTCTTCCTTGGTGTTGCACCTTTCAACTCTTCATTGTATTAATTTCACTATTCACCATACAATATATACAATATTTTAGGTATTCTGGGGCGTTGCCCCAGAGCCGAACTCTATGCGTAACCAGAGGGATCCATACCTGGCCCCCCCTAGTACCCCCCTAGGAAAGCTCTTGGTGCACACACAATTGTTGAATCTGACATGCCCACACACACACATGCAAAGAATATAACACATACCCAACATTCTCCCACTTGTTGTTTTCTTTGCATACAAGGGTTCATGGGATTATATACTTAACAATCCAGGGCAACAATGGCCATTGTTACTCTACACCAGAAGAAATGTTCTGTTCTCACAGACTTTGTCAATGAATCTGCACAATTCTTCAAAGTGTCAACCTTTTCCAGCAACACCTTATTTTCTTCAACCCTGTATCTCACAAAGTGATACTGAACATCAATATGCTTTGTCTTCGAATGATAAGTTTGGTTATTTTCCAAGAATATTGCACTTTGACTATCACAATCTAATCTCACTGCTTGTTGTACCAACCCAATACCTAAACACAATCTATGTAACCATACTACTTCCTTGCTTACATGAGTGGCTACCATGTATTCATCTTCTATAGTTGAGAGTGCCACTACAGCCTGTATTTTTCTCATCCAACTGATTTCTCCTCCAAATAGGTTAAACACATACCCACTTGTAGATATTTTTCAATCTGGATCTCCAGCCGAGTCTGCATCAACAAAGCCATGTATGTCCACCACTATGTCCAATCATGGTCTTCCTTGGTATCATAATCCATAACTGGTAGTGCCACTAAGATACCTAAATACCCTCTTTACTGTTGTCCAATGCTCCTTCCCTGGTTTTGACATACACCTGCTCAAAACTCCCACTGCATGTGAAATGTCCAGTCCAGTACCGACCATTGCATACATCAAAATGCCAATTGCACTGGCATACACAGCATGGGACGTGTCATCTTCTTCTTCCTATGTCTTGGGACAATGTTCTGTAGATAAATTTACACCTACAGTAATAGGAACCTTGATTAGTTTACTTTCATGCATATTAAACCTCTGTAATATCGTCTCAACATATTTTCTCTGACTCAACTAGAGTTTCTTGTTTGTATGATATCTTTTAATATCCATTCCCAGAATGAAGTTAGCAGCACCAAGATCCTTCATTTCAAATTTGGAGGATAGCTATGATCTCACCTCCTTGATAACATCCATGTTATTTCCTACCAACAGCATGTCATCAACATACAACACTACATAAATGAAGTGATTACCAACCTACTTGGAATATACACAGTGATCATCCCTTCTGCTCACAAATCCCAATCCAAGGATGTATGTGTCAAAATCTTGGTACCACATCCTAGGTGATTTCTTTAGACCATATAGTGACTTCTTTAGCTTACAAACTAGCTCTTTCTTTCCCTTCACTACAAATCCTTATGGCTACTTCATGTATATTTCTTCTTCCAGATCCCCATGTAGGAACGTTGTCTTCACATCCATCTGTTCCACTTCAAGATCAAAAGAAACAACAATAGATAAAATAAATATAATAGACATTAACTTGGCAACAGGAGAAAAAATCTCACCAAAGTTAATTCCCTCTACCTGGGAATAACCTTTTTCTACTAATCGCGCTTTGTATTTCTCCACTTTTCCTTCTACATTAAACTTCTTAAACAACCATTTGCTACCAACAATTTTCTTCTAGTTGGCATGATCCAGGTNACATTAACTTGGCAACAGGAGAAAAAATCTCACCAAAGTTAATTCCCTCTACCTGGGAATAACCTTTTTCTACTAATCGCGCTTTGTATTTCTCCACTTTTCCTTCTACATTAAACTTCTTAAACAACCATTTGCTACCAACAAATTTTCTTCTAGTTGGCATGATCCAGGTGGACATTGGTGGCCACCCTCCTATTCCACTTGGACCCCCTCCATTGTGTCTTTCAATTTTTTAGTTTTCATAATTGTAGCGCAATTTACTATTTTTGGTAGTTTTTCGGGTCCTGAACTTCCGAAGCCATTTTAAGTCCCTAAACGACGTTTTTTGGGCATCAACCAGTCGACAAATATAGTTGTAATTTTGTATATCAATAGTTGTATTCCTCAGATAGATATTTCTAACAATGTATCATATGCATCAAACAAAGATAGTATGCCAAAGTTACGACACGGGGAAATTGATGTACCAATTTACCCCGACGAGGACCATATTCTAGTGTTTCATATCCCAGGGTTAGGTTTTTTGGATATTTAGGGTTTCCATTGTTTCTCAATAATATATAGGCCTTTGTGCCACATTTTAACATAGAGTTCAGAGGCCTGTAGTCCCCACGTCTCTTTTCAGAGATAAGCTACCAGCACCCTAGCTAGTTTATTTCAATGAAGTGTTATTTCCACTGCATCTTTGTATTCATGGTTATTTGTGTATTTTGTTGTGTTACAGCATAAATCTGAATCATGGAAACTAAACTATATCCCATGCCTCATTCTTATCCAAGGCATCCATTTCTTCAACCATGGCCTTCTTCCATAGTTTACTATCCTCTGAATTCACTGCTTCCCTGACAGTTCTGGGATCATCATCAGTAATAGATAAAGAAAAATTGGAACGAAAATCAAGTGGACTATACCTTTGTGGTTTCCTTCTTTCTCTCACTGATCTCCTCAATACTGGGGTATGAGTTTCTTCTTCTTTTGCTTCATCTTCTTCAGCTGATTTAGATTTTGCATCATCGAACTCAAGCTCTATTTTCTTCGGTTCTTGTTTCCTTGGTATTACTTACTATTTGGAGACATCTTTTACCTCTCTAAAAACAACATCCCGACTGTAAACAATCTTCTTAGTTTATGGGTTCCAAATCTTATATCCTTTCACACCATCTTTATAACCAATAAAGATACACTTTTCAACTTTATTATTCAAGTTACTCCTATTTTCCTTTGGAACATGTACATAAGCATCAAAACTAAACATTCTAAGATGTTCAAGAGAGGGCTTCTTGCCAGTCCATACCTCATGTGGAGTTTTATCATCTAACATTGATGAGGGTGATTGATTGACTAGGCAACATGTTGTACCTACTGCCTCTACCCAAAATGCTTGTCCTAACTCGGTACAACTAAGAATGCTCCTTGTTTTTTCCATTAGTGTCTTGTTCATCCTTTCTGCAACTCCATTTTGTTGAGGTGTGTATGGACTAGTCTTTTGTCTTTCTATACCACACTTCTTACAAAATTCTTCGAATTCATTTGCACAGAATTCTCCACCATTATCTGTCCTCAATACCTTTATTTTCTTTTCTGTCTGATTTTCTACCAGAGCCTTAAACTATTTAAATTTATCAAATACCTCATATTTATTTCTAAGAAAATAAATCCATGTGTTCCTTGAGAAATCATTTATGAATGAAACATAATACAAATATTTACCTAGGGATGGAACAGGAACAGGTCCAAACACATCACTGTGTATCAACTCTAAGATCCCCTTTGCTCTTGTAGAACTAGATGGGAATCTTACTCGATTTTGTTTACCATATATGAAATGTTCACAGAAATAAAAATCCAGAGTTCAATTAGACATACCTTCAACCATACCTTACCGTGTAGTTTCGAAGGCCCTTTTCTCTAATATGCCCTATTCTTTGATGCCACGGCATGGTCTTCTTTTCAGGGACAATATTGGTCTTGTCTCCTTCATTTCTCTGCTCAGGGACAAAAAAGCTATTACACCCATTAGTATAAGTGCTTCTCAACAACTTGTATAGAGTTCCACAACGAAATCCCCTCATCAACACCATTTCCCCTCGTACCATCTTGCAAGTTCCCTTTCCCAATACATTATCCACTCCTGCATCATCCAAATTTCTTACAGATATTAGGCTCCTGGATAGTTTTGGAATGTGTAGAACCCCAAGGATAGTTCTAATCCTTCCATATTTTAGCAACAACTTAATCCTTCCACATCCCATGAATTTTGTTGTCCAGTAATCTCCTAGGAATACATCACCACCATCATATTTTTCATATTCATAGAACCACTCCCTGTGAGGAGTCATATGATATGACGCACCTGATTTGATCAACCATGCATCAAGGTCTGCATGCATACCTGTAGATTCTAGGTAAACATCACTGCTTCTTCACTCGAGGTTTTCTCCTTCGTGGAAGAGGTACTATCATATCCCTTTGGTTTATCAACCTTCTTAGACTTGCAATCTTTCTTATAATGCCCTGTTTAACCACACTTCCAACATTTCTTCAAATATTTTCTTGGAGACTTAGATATACCTGTATATTTAGATCTCCCCCATGAAGACTTACCAGGATTCTTGTCTTGAGTATGACCTCTTACAATTAAATCATATGTGTGATGACCATCCATTTTTTTTCTCCTCATCTCTTCAGATAAAAGGGATGCAACTACACCCTCATACTTCAATGTAGATTGAGTGGTACTACCAATTTCTACAACCATATTATCCCAAGAGTCTGGAAAAGAACATAACAAAGTAGTACACTTATCTTGTTCTGCAATTGTAATTTTAACAGAGACAAGTTGACTTACCAGAATATTAAAGGCATTTAGATTTTCTGTCATAGAGTCTCCATATTCCATCCTAAGATGATACAACTTCTTTGAAAGAAACAACTTGTTTACTAGAGACTTTGATTGATTCAAATTCCCTAACTTATCCAATAGTTCCTTGGTTGTAGATTCTCCTGAGACATTCAACAACACCGAATCTACCAGGCAAAGTCGAATAGTACTCCTTGCTCTTTTTTCCAACTTCTCCCAATCTTCCTTCTAAATATGAGTAGGTGGTGTACTAGTAGTTTGTGTACTAGTAGGTTGTGTACCAGTCATGTGTGTGCCAGTAGGTTGCATATCAATAGGATGTGTACCAAGATCCACATTGATCCATTGTTCTTTGTCTATAAGAAGGTCCTCCATCTTGAGATTCCATAGCTCAAAGTTTTTACCCTTGAACTTCTCTATCTTGATTCTAGAAGATCTCTCCATTCCTCTTTCTACACTTGAATAACCATTGCAAAATCTCCCACTAAACCCAGGTTTATCACAGACCCAAGATAAAATTTATCTATCAAGACCAAGCCAAACCCTCGGAAGCAAAGGCATCCCTCTGAAGTCAAAAATGAGCTCTGATAACACATGTAAGTGTTATACATGTGAAGTAAAGAAATGCATATAGATTCTTAAGAAAAACAAAAATTAATCAATGGCTCATACACATAGTACACACAAATTTACACTGGAAACCCTTGACCAAGAGAAAACTAGTCTTCCTTGGTGTTGCACCTTTCAACTCTTTATTGTAATAATTTCACCATTCACCATACAATATATACAATGTTTTAGGTATTCCATAGCTACCAAAAGCCTAATCCCTTAATCCAAGATTAATTTAGAAAACCGCTAAAAATAGAAAAATTCACCCAAAAATAATAATAATTTAGGGGCACTGCCTCGAACTCCATCATCTCTGGGCTATCACTCGGAGCCAAGCATTGCATGTAATCGGGGGGGGGCATACCTGGCCCCCCCTGGGACCCCCCTAGGAAATCTCCCGGCACACATGACACAAAGAGCGAAGGAAGTTGGGATCGCCAGATGTAGTTGTCAAATCTGACGTGCCCACACACACACATGAAAATAATATAACACGTACCCAACAAGAATGACTCTTAATTACAATATTTTAATGCAATCTATAAGATTGATTTTTATGTAAAGAAACAAACAAAAATCAATATTGAACTCTTATAGAAATACATATCATAGGTTCTTCAAAGAATGATATTAACATTACTCCAAAGGTTATGAATATTAAAAATAAGGATTGTACAGATATATTATTCAAAACATACTCATAAAATAGAGAATTGATTCTTGACACAAATGAAATTATTCTTGAGTTGGAACCGATTAGGAGTTTTAGAAGAAGGTTGTAATTATATTTTGTTGAGCATGAATTCAACAACCAACAATCTTTGAAATTGAGTTTGTAAAATTTTATTGTAAATGGATGAGTGATTGAAAGAGTCTTTTGGGTGATTCCATTTTTCTTAAGAGCTTGAGTACTGAGTGGATTTAAATGAGCAGAGTCATTTTTATTTTTTATGGGTTGATTCCATAATTATTTGGAGTGACAACATGATAATACTTTGTTTGCATCATTTTCATTTATTCTACTCTATTTTCAATAATTTACCTTTACAGTTAGTCAACAAAGGTTTGAAGACAACATGATAAGGAATAAAGTGCTTGTATTTTGAGAATAAGTTTTTAATGAGGATAATTTTACTTCGTTTAGATCTTGGTACCATTTTGCACTAGTTTTTGTTTTCAATACCAAAATTTTAATATTGAATACATTTGATGATTGATAGATTAGGCTAGTTTGGTATTGATTGAGATTGATGATTTTGAGTTTATTGCACTTTAATTACACATAGTTTCAATCACCAAAGGAAAGATTAAAGGTCTAACTCATGATATATGGCCTCCCCACATTGGGATTCTACCGAAGGTGTTAGTTTATTCCTTGTCACTTGAATTTGTTTATGTTTGCTTGTTTATTTTATTGCATTTAAGTGTGTATCCGCTATAGGAAATAATCATTGAATGACATGAAAATTAAGTAAGTTACTCATGATTAATCAAAGGAATATCACCCTGAGTGCATCAAAGACTGATCTAATCCTTTATATTGCTAAGTTATTTCTATGTCCCAGTGATGAATCCTTAGTGTTAATTTCCTACAGTTTGTTTTACTTTTCTCAGTTTGTTCATATTGTCACCAGCTTTATATTAGGTTAGGCTAGGCTCCAATCCTACATTTCTTGTGGTTGCACCTCTAAGTCTACAACTCCTTGGTTGAAAATTTAATGTTGGAAATTAATAGTGCATATATTTATCCCAACATTGTTTGCGTCGTTGTCGGGGAG
>JASDQU011176462.1:14990-26691 GCA_032191745.1 Picea mariana
AATGGTGTTTCGAGTATATAATTGGTTTTCTTACATTTTCTTTCAATTCACTTCCTTTTCATTTCTTTAGGATTTTTAAAAGTTTTTGGGTGATGTAAGAACCCCTAATCCATGTGTGAGACATTACCCATCAAACCAAAACAAATCTTCAATGATGAACAAGAGTTTGGAAGAACTCTCTCAAATCCTAGCTACAGTTGGGATCTTTGCCTCTTAGGAAGAGCGAATATTGACAATATTCAAAAAACTATCTACATCTCCAGAAGTAATAAAAGAACAAGAGTTCCCTAAGATACATCCAAGAGAATATCTAGAATCCTCCTCTCTCACCTTTTCCAACCTGTAGAGGAGGCCGAAGAATCATTCAATGGAGAGCAACCACTAGAACCTGAGATCGAGGAGTTCTTGACATGCCTATCACCAGATCATATATGCATCCAAGAGACAAACCATCCAAAAGAAGATGATCTACATGGAATGATAGAGGAAAACATGCAGAGTGGTCTAAATGAGAAAGTGAACCAAGAACACCAAGACTACATTGAGCTATGGTTCTAAACGACTATCTAATTTAAACAATGCCACTCTTTTCTTCAACAAATCTTCGCATCATATCATTCGAAACAATTGGTTCCTTGTGTTCTGGTATTTATTAAAGTATATTGTTCAAACTTGAATGTGAGTATATTTGTAATCATGTTACACACATGGTAGCATTGGAATACACGTATACTTGAAAATAGTTTTTTTTTTAAGGTAGGATAGAGAATAGGTGAATAAATGTTGTATATAGTTTATTGTGACATCATTTTTAACATGTTTTCAACTGATAGATATTTTTTAACGTTTTCTAAATAAATGAGGCCATGATGATTTGTTGGAGTTTTGTAGGCATTATCATTTTGGTTGGATTTGGAAAACATCTCCATGACTGATTTAGGGAAGAAATTGCATTTATTTTGGTTCTGTTGTTTCATAAAAAATGTCTTTTATTCTGATATTTTGTTACCTAATATGTTTTTGGAACAACTGAATCCCTTTTTCTATTACTCTCCTAATTTATTTTTTTCTGAAGACTACCTTCCGACCTTTATTACTTTTTCTCTACTATTTTCCTTGAATAAATTTACAGTTTAGGTAATCATTAATAGTGAAAAACTAAGAAGAAAAGAGTTCAATTAATCAAACCCGTGACTTTTTGTCACAACCAATAATTTTCAAGAGATTTCATTTTCAGTCTTTATACAAAATTTCAGATCATTTATTATAATAAGTAAATCATAGCCATGCCTTTGATTATACTATGGGATTACATAAAGTTAAAATCTGATATTATGAGGCCCATAGGCAACTAGTACAACATGATCTAATCTCAAAGTTGGTCAATAGAGCATCCTTATTAAAGAGTAGCAAGAGAGTGCATGAAGTTTCTACCCATGGCAATACTATTATAATATTATATGAAGAAGATGAACTTGAGGACTAGAGGCACCTTTAGGTCATTCACTCATGGCCTCATCCACCCCACATTGAGTAAGCTTGACCATGATACATCTTTTGACTAAATCTCAATACATAAGTTTGTTTTTCATGAGAACAATATTTTATGGGAAATCTATAAAATATCTTCCAATCCAATACCATCCCATCCCATGAAAAGGTTTTGAAAGATGTTTCCCCATTTACCCATATGAACGCAATACATAAATTTTATCTTAAGGGTAAATTTTAGGATATGAGCCTTTGATGGAAAATGGGTGTAAGAGGCTAACTCGTCGGGATACTGAATAGGTCTATTAGTAGCAGGTACCGACTTTTGGTATGACTAGGAAAACCCATGAGGGTACTGAACAGGCTTGTGGGCGATGGGGCATTCTGCTTGGGGAGGATATTTCTTAGATGTCAAAATTACCCCATCGGAGTATTGAACAAGCATGCTGGAAATGGGTTCTGATTTTGATATGCCTAATCTATATTTTTCTGTATGAATGGTATACTTGTGTAAATCATTAAGAAGAAGCATGCATAGTTGAACTTGTTATCTCCTCAAATAACACAATCAAATTTGTTTATTTAGGTGATAGGAAGTCATTGAAAAGTACATTTCTAAATATTTTAAGGTTCATTTTTTAGAGACTTATGCTTGTAATAAAGACTGAAAAACATTGGATTTGGTTTTTATTTCCAAAAATCCAAAACTCAGGTTTCGGTGGCTAAGCGACTTCCCAAAAGGGCTTCTAAGACACGGAAAGCCCTAACTTTCGGTAGCTTAAACCTGAAATTCGGGGCTATTTTAGCCACCGAAAGTGCAGAAAAGTTTGTTTTTACTACTCTATGTCATCATTTTAAAATGATGATTCTGAATGACTGGAAAATAATTTTGAGAAATGGGCGGAGTTTTTTTTTGTTAACATTTCAAAGAAAAATAATCTCTCTCATTTTTCCAACAGGTGTCATATATTGGGAGAATCAAATTAATCTCTGAGCCCTAATTTTCGGATCTCATAATTTCCCTGTTTGACACATGTTTTTGAAATGCAAATCCTGGGAAAATGAAAACAAATATCAAATAAGAGAGAGATACATTTTCTCAAAACAAACAAATATACAAAATCCTCTTCTATTTTGTACACAACAGTTTATTTTGGAGAGATATGGGTCAATCTTTGAGAAGAATATTTCCATAAATTTCTGTCTTTTCCAACCACCTCACAGATTCGAATTTAAGATAGGAGAAGAGATTATCATATCCATCTTTTGAGGATATGAAACTGATTGTAAAGGCTATAAAGCCTATTAGTTTTATAGACTAAAGGAATTGACTTTGGGGATTATACACTGCTTGTACTCCCAAACTTCTCATAGCATTTCACAATATAAGATTTTTTTGCCTATAATGTTCAGATTTACCTCTTGTCCATTCTATGCTTGTATCTGAATGATTTATTTCATTTTGTATGCTTATCTAGTGTCTGAGCACTGTCATGTTGTCATTACACTGATAAACTAAACTTTACATGTATTCCTTGCTTATTATATTGGCCATTCATATTTATTGTTTATGTATGTTTCTACTGATAAGATAAGATCTCTCCACACATTCACCTTTATTAAATCCTATGAATAGAGTTAGCTAAAAGCCTTGTCTATATGATTATGTCTATGCATTTTTTGATTGAGTAAAACTTGTATCAGTCACCCGACTTGATCCACTTGGATAAACATTGAGAGAATAAGTTAAGTTACTAGGCTCATTCCCTTTTCAGTTAGGGAAAGACTCCTGGAGTGATAACAAGTTGGCATCATCGTCGAGGAACGAAATGAAGCAATCTTCCCTAGGAAGAACGACATAGATCTAACTTTTGATGGTAGACAAAAGGAAGACACATAATTGATTGTATCATCTGCCTGGTGACTCCATGATTAAAGACTCCACTGGGGAGGATCCAATTGACAGAAGATGACTAGGCTGAATTCAAAATCCGTTATCAGTTCATTAGTCTGCTTCATGAGCTGTTGTTGTTTTTTATCAACTCTATCATGTTGTTCCCTTTGCATGTAAATAGAATTATTTTATGTTTTGTATATTCATAAAATCATCATCCTTCTTGTATATATCCCTCTTTATAAGAAGAAGATTTGCATACTGCCTTTATTGTAGATGTTGATTCAATACCTACACCTCAACCTGTTCATAAAGATGATCATTTTATTAAAATCTCCCTTGAATCTAATCATCCATGTAACCTTATAGAGGTCCAAACTGATTCAAACCATGTCTGTAACTCAACACCCTATGGCATTACTGTTGAACCTTGTCATCAACATGTTAGCTCTCATAATTAGCCCACTACTTTTCAAATTAACATCAAGATGAAGATGTTTAAACCTTTGAGGCTGCCCTATCTCCTTCATCCTTCTCCTCTTGACTGTTATGAACATCTTCCATAATTTTCTAGAGAGAAATAAGTTTCAACTGAGAGGCACTTGGAATCCTTTGAGGATTTTGTTGAGCGATTTGAGATTGTTCATGAAGATGTGATTATGAGATTCTTCTCCAAGTCCTTGATCAAAGACATTGTTGTATGATTTAAGAGTCTGAGAGATGATTCTATTGGCTCTTGGATCGAGTTCTCTAATGTTTTCTTAAAGTATTGGGGAGAAAACAAATCATTAGATTCTTACTTTGTTGATTTTCATGCTTTGAAAAGAGAGCCGGATGAAGCTTTGTCTGTCTTCAATCGAAGGTTCTATCGCATTTATCATGAAATTCCTTTGGAGATCCAGCCCACTAAGATGGATACCATGTTGTACTATGTTATGGCTCAGCATTCAGATTTAATTCTTCTCTTGTTGGAAAGGAATTTCTCATCCTTAACACAGTTGTTTGAATATGCTCAAGGGGTGGAGGAGAACATTCGTGTTTTTAGGAGGATCCGAGAGCGGGTTGACTTTGAAAATGTGCATGCACATGAGCAAGAAGAATGTCAGTACACTTCATATTTTGATAAAGAAGGTAATGAAGGTAAAGTAGATCTATAAAAACAACAAGCACATGAGATCATTTCAGATTCAGATCTGAAATCTTCAACATTTGCAAAGTACTCCAAAGACAAGTATGAGTATGAAATTTATGATCAGTTTGTAAATCAAAATGAATTTATGGTAACCAATGATTGCATAGGAAATTACATGTTCCTTGATGATCATAGTCCTTGTCATTTAAACATTACTCCATTATCATCTTCTGAGCATTATTTTGATGAGAAAATTGTAGTTTTTGATGATCACAAGTTGATCTCAATAGAACCAGAAAGTGATCAGTCTTCTAGTAGAGGAACAATCATGGCTGAGCAAGATTTTTTTGTGGATCAGCATATTTATGATCTTCCTTTCAAAGATCCAGTGGCAGTCTTCATGGAATCATACTTTCCAAAGAACTCGAGAATTTCAGATTTCATTAGCTCGCACATGTTTTTGGGTGAGTATGGATTCTTGAATGAGTTCTTATTACTATTATTACATTTCAGAAATCATCTATTGATCGATGACAGAGACAAAGTCCTTTATGTTTTAAAGTTTCTTGAATGGATTCTCTTGAATTCATCCTTCACTTAATTAATTTACAGATCTGGTTAGAGGAGTAGGCAGAGAGAATAAGCTCACCCTATGAGCAAGTAGAATTTTTTTTTTTAGTTGATTGATTTCATGAATAAATAGAACACAGTTAAAAGAGAAATCTTTGTCTTCAATGGTTTGGAAATCCCATAGTTCATGTAGAAAGATGGTAAGGGAATGTCTGATTGCAGAAATGTTCAAAGGTGAAACTAGATATAAGCAAAGAACTGGGATATCTGAATATGTTCATCTACTTTTTGATGCATCAATATCTAAAATAGAGGGAGCATTAACTATTTGATTGGACTGTAACCAATCACTATTAGCTTGTAGTATCATTTCTAGGTATGTTATTCATCAAAACACAGGCTGTGCAAGCTGTTAGAGGTCGCATGGTCACTACAGAAGACTTAAAGGAGCAGCCATAAAGATCAGTAAGTTAAGAGAAAATGCATTTTTGCAAATTTTGTCAACTGTTATAATGAACACTTTTTGGTGGCTTAGGAAGACATTTCAATTGTTCATTAGCCACGAAAAGATGAGCTTTCAGTGGCTTACATGCACAGATTTTGGCTCTCGTAGCCACCAAAAGCACAGAAGAGGGAAGAAAGCTACCATTTTTGGACAGATACAAGATTTTCTAATCCATATGCCTCAAGGATGTTTTATAATGATAGATAATAATTAAAGATATCACTTTTGGGTTCCTCTTCAAGTTTTAAATGGTGCCAGCAAGAGGAGAATATTAAATTTGCTACCTAATTTTGGCAAAAACTATATTTTGGGCAAAGGTGGCAATTTCGATTTTCTATCAGTCTCTAAATATCTGTTGCAGCTTTCAAATATTTTGAAGGACATGAAGCTAATATAGATAAGGAGTTGACCTAGTAAATAGGATCTTTTCCTATTCTCTTGGAACTGTTTTTGACTTTCCATTTTAAGTAAATTTGATCATGTTTTCCAGGATCTAGATGTCTTTTGTAAAGGCTACAGGCAAGCTACACATAGACTACATGTTTGTAGGGGATCTGTTCTAAAGGCCAAACGAATCCATAGCCCAATGGTAAAAGCTACAGGCAATTTAGAGGTTTGCAGAAGATCTGTTGTATAAGCGAGATGACTCCATGCCCAATCCTAAAGGTGAATGGAACTACTAGGTTCTTTGAAACCTCGTAGGGAGGTTTTCATCCCCAGAAGGAGTCAGATGTTATCTCCTAAAACAACACAGTCAATTGTTTTTATTTAGGTGATAGGAATTCATTGAAAAATACATTTCTAAATTTTTTAAGGTTCATTTTTTAGAGCCTTATGTTTGTAATAAAGATTGAAAAACATTGGATTTGGTTTTTATTTCAAAAAATCCAAAACTTAGGTTTCAGTGGCTAAGAACCTTCCCAAAAGGGATTCTAAGCCACCTAAATGCCTAGCTTTCGATAGCTTAAACCCGAAATTTGGGGCTATTTAAGCCACCGAAAGTGCAGAAAAGTTTGTTTTAACTACGCTGAGTCATCATTTTCAAATGAGGATTCTGAGAAACTAGAGAATCATTTTGAGAAACAGACAGAGTTTGTTTTTTCTAACATGTCAAATAACAATAAACTCTCTCATTTTTCCAACAAATGTCATAGATTGGGAGAATCAAATTCATCTCTGAGCCCTAATTGTCGTATCTCAGAATTTCCCTGTTTGACACATGTTTTTAAAATGCAGATCCTGGGAAAATGAAAACGAATCTCAAAGAACTGAGAGAGGGTTTTTCTGAAAAAAAACCAATAAAAAAAATACTCTTCCATTTTGTACACAACGGTTTTGGTTGGAGAGATATGGGTCAATCTTTGAGAAGCATATTTTCAGAAATTTCTGTCTTTTCCAGCCATCTCACAAATTTGAATTTGAGATAGGAGAAGAGGTTATCAGATCCATCTTTTGAGGATCTGAAAGTGCTTGTAAAGGCTATAAATCCTATGAGTTTTATATACTAAAGGGTTCAACTTTGGGGATTATACATTGCTTATACTCCCAAACTTCTCATACAATTTCATAATATAACCTTTTTTTTACTATAATGTTCAGATTTACCTCTTGTCCATTCTATGCTTGTATCTAAATGATTTATTTCATTTCTTATGCTTATCTAGTGTCTGAGAACTGTCATGTTGTCATTACATTGATAAACTAAACTTTACAAGTGTTCCTTGCTTATTATACTGTCCATTCATATATATTGTTTATGTATGTTTCTGCTGATAAGATAATATCTCTCCACACATTCACCTTTATTAAATCCTCTGAATAGAGTTAGCTAAAAGCCTTGTCTATATGATTATGTCTATGCATGTTTTGATTGAGTAAACCCTGTATCAGTCACCTGACTTGATCCACTTGAGTAAACATTGAGAGAATAAGTTAAGTTACCAGGATCATTCCCTTTTCAGTCAGGGAAAGACTCCTGTAGTGATAAAAAATTGGCATCGTTGTCGGGGAATGAAATGAAGCAACCTTCCCTGGAATAATGACATAGATCTGACTTTTGATGGCATACAAAAGGAGGACACATAATTGACTGTATCATCTTCCTGGCTACTCCACTATTAAAGACTCCACTAGGGAGGATCTGATTGACAAAAGATGAAGAGGCTAAATTCCAAATCTAGGTATCAGTTCATTAGTCTGCTTCATGAACTGTTATTGTTTTTAATCAACTCTTTCATGATGTTCCCTTTGCATGTAAAGAGAATTATTTTATGTTTTGTATATTCATAAAATCATCATCCTTATTGTATATATCCGTCTTTAGAAGAAGAAGATATGCATACTGCCTATATTGTAGATGTTGATTCAGTACCTATACCTCAGCCTGTTCATAAATATGATCATTGTGTTCAAATCTCCCTTGAATCTGATCAGCCATGTAATCTTACAGAGGTCCAAACTGATTCAAATCCTGTCCATAGCTCAGCACCATGTGGCATTACTGTTTAACCTTGTCATCAACATGTTAGCTATCATAATCATCCCATTTCTTTTCAAAATAAGATTAGGATGAAGATGTTCAAACCTTTGAGGTTTCCCTATCTCCTTCATCTTTATCCTCTTGACTGTTATGAATATCTTCCACAGTTTTTTGGAGAGAAACAAGTTTCAGCTGAGAGGCACTTGGAATCCTTTGAGGATTTTATTGAGCAATTTGAGATTGTTCATGAAGATGTGATTATGAGATTTTTATCCAAGTCCTTGATCAGAGACATTGTTGTATGGTTTAAGGGTCTGAGAGATGATTCTATTGGCTCTTGGATCGAGTTATCTTATTTTTTCTTGAAGTATTGGGGAAAGAAAAAATCATTAGATTCTTACTTTGATGATTTTCATGCTTTGAAAAGAGAGTCGGATGAAGCTTTGCTTGTCTTCAATTGAAGGTTGTATCGCATTTATCGTGACATGCCTTTGGAGATCCGACCCACTGAGATGGCTTCCATGTTGTATTATGTTATGGCTCAACATTCGTATTTAGTTCTTCTCTGTTGGAAAGAAAGTCGTCATCCTTAACACAGTTGTTTCAATATGCTCAAGGAGTGGAGGAGAACATCTGTGTTTCCACGAGGATCCGAGAGCGGGTTGAATTTGAAAATCTGCATGCACATGAGCAAGCAGAATGTCAGTACACTTCATATTTTGAACAGGAAGGTAATGAAGGTAAAGCAGATCTAGAACAACAACAAGCACATGAGCTCATTTCAGATTTGGATTTGAACTCTTCAACATTTGCAGAGTACTCTAGAGACAGGTATGAGTCTAAAGTTTATGATCAATTTGTAAATCAAAATGAATCTATGGTATCCAATGATTGCATAGGAAATTACATGTTCCTTGTTGATCAAAGTCCTTGTCATTTAAACATTGCTCCATCATCATGTTCTTAGCATTATTATGATGAGGAAATTGTAGTTTTTGATGATCACAAGTTGATCTCAAGAGAACCAGAAAGTGACCAGTCTTCTATAAGAGGAACAATCATGGATGAGCAAGATTTTTTTGTGGATCATCATGTTTTTTATCTTCCTTTCAAAGATCCAGTGGCAGCCTTCATGGAATCATACTTTCCAGAGAACTCAAAAATTTCAGATTTCCTTAGCTCGCACATGTTTTTGGGTGAGTATGGCTTCTTGAATGAGTTCTTATCACTATTATTACATTTCAGAAATCATTTATTGATCGGTGACAAAGACAAGGTCCTTTCAGTTTTAAAGTTGCTTGAATGGCTTCAATGGAAGTCATCCTTCACTTAATTAATTTGGAGATCTGGGTAGAGTAGGAGTAGGCAGAGAGAATAAGCTCTCCCTATGAGCAAGTAGATTTTTTCATTAGTTGATTGATTTCATGAATAAATATAACATAGTTAAAAGAAAAATATTCATCTTCAATGGTTTGGAAAGCCCATAGTTCATGCACAAAGATGGAAAGGGAATGTAGGATTACAGAAATGTTCAAAGGTGAAACTACATATCAGTAGAGAACCATGATATCTGAATATATGTTCATCTACTTTCTAATGCATCAATATCTAAAATAGAGGCAACATTGACTATTTGATTAGACTGTAACCAATCACTATTAGCTTGTAGTATCATTTATGGGTATGTTATTCATCAAAACAAAGGCTGTGCAAGCTGTTAGAGGTCGCATGGTCACTACAGAAGACTTAAAGGAGCAGCCTTAAAGATCAATACGTTAAGGCAAAATGCATTTTTTGCAAATTTTCTCAACTGTTATAAAGCAGAATTTTCGGTGGCTTAGGCAAACATTTCAAATGTTCATTAACCCCCGAAAGAGGAGCTTTTGGTGGCTTACAAGCATTGATTTTGTCTCTCCTAGCCACCGAAAGCATAGAACAGGGAAGAAAGCTACCATTTTTGCACAGATCTGAGATTTTCTGATCCAGATGCCTCGAAGATGTTTTATAATCATAGATAATAATTAAAGGCATCATTTTTGGGTTTCTCTTCCAATTTTAAAAGGTGCTAGGAAGAGGAGAATATTAAATTTGCTACCTAATTTTGGAAAAAAACTATATTTTGGGCAAAGGTGGCAATTTCGATTCTCTATCAGTCTCTAAGGATCTATTGTAGCTATCGAAGATTTTGAAGGACATGAAGATAATTGAGATAAGGAGTTGACCTAGTAAATAGGATCTTTTCCTATTCTCTTGGAACTGTTTCTGACTTTCCATTTTAAGTAAATTTGATCCTGTTTTCCATCATCTAGATGTCTTTTATAAAGGCTACAGGTAGGCTACACGTAGACTACAGGTTTGTAGGGGATTAGTTCTAAAGGCCAAATGACTCCATAGCCCAACAATAAAGGCTACAAGAAATTTACAGGTTTGCAGAAGATCAATTGTATAAGCTAGATGACTCCATGCCCAATGCTAAAGGTGAATGGAACTACTAGGTTCTTGGAAAACTCGCAGGGAGTTTTTCATCCACAAAAGGATCCATATGTTATCTCCTCAAATAACACAGTCAAATTTGTTTATTTAGGTGATAGGAAGTCATTGAAAAATACATTTCTAAATTTTTTAAGGTTCATTTTTTAGAGCCTTATGTTTGTAATAAAGATTGAAAAACATTGGATTTGGTTTTTATTTCAAAAAATCCAAAACTCAGGTTTTGATGGCTAAGTGCCTTCCCAAAAGAGATTCTAAGCCAGAGAAATCCCTCACTTTCAGTATCTTAAACTCGATATTCGGGGCTATTTTAGCCACAAAAAGTGCAGAAAAGTATGTTTTTACTACACTAAATCATCATTTTCAAATGATGATTCTGAGCGAATAGATAATCATTCTGTGAAATGGGTGGAGTTTGTTGTTTCTAACATGTGAAAGAACAATAATCTCTCTCATTTTTCCAACAAGTGTCATATATTGGGAGAATCGAATTCATCTCTGAGCCCTAATTTTTGGATCTCAGAATTTCCCTGTTTGACACATCTTTTTGAAATGTAGATCCCAGGAAAATGAAAATGGATCTCAAATAACTAAGAGAGGGTTTTTCTCACAACAAACCAATATACAAAATCCTCTTCCAGTTTGTACACAATGTTTTTGGTTGGAGAGATATGGACCAATATTTGAGAAGTATATTTCCAGAAATTTTTGCCTTTTCTATCCACCTCACAAATTCAAATTTGAGATAGGAGAAGAGGTTATCAGATCCATCTTTTGAGGATCTGAAAATAATTGTAAAGGATATAAAGCCTATCAGTTTTACAGACTAAAGAGTTCAACTTTGGAAATTATACATTACTTGTACTCCCTGTTATCACCCCATAATTTATGGGAATCAGCTGATGACTTGGATATTATCTGTATCTAGTGATTTGGTTGACAAATGATATTGCATTCTTCAAATAATTTGTGAAAAGAAAAAAGAAAGAAAAGAAAAAGAAAAGAGGGAAAAAAGATTTGAAATAAAAAGCCCCATGCAATAACAAGTGAGTTGGTCATACCTTTCAAGCATGACCAAGTTCTTTTAAATTTCTAATGTTGATAGGTTAGTGAATACATCTGATCAGACAATCTAATCCT
>JASDQU011176463.1:0-26719 GCA_032191745.1 Picea mariana
CTTGAAGGGAACCTTCTAACCCTAGGAAATACTTGAGGGGAAATCCTCCATGTGCAATCAACATTGCCTCATCGTAAACCATAGACCTCACCTTGATTTGACATAGTGACCCTATATCCCTCCAAAGGTGTTGGTCTTTCATTATCTCCAACCACTAAAAAACCAAATAAACTTTTCCTTTTCCTCTTTCTTTTAAATATCTAGAGTTTCACCATGCATAATATTCATCCTAGATCATTTTGAGCTTAATTTCCATATCCTTCAATCTAATTTATGCTAACCTACTCTTCATTGAACATATTAGGGTTGACATTTAGGTTTTGATCCATTGATATCTTTGTCTACCTAAAACATCATACCCTAGGGTTTGTGTCACACATTCATTTTTTATATAGTCTATCATTTTTTTGCCCTAACCTTTATGGTTGGAATGATCCTTAGGCCATTATTGTCTTGATCACTTGCTATTGTAATCCTAAATTTGTTGAGTGTATTTGTATGTGATTTCAAGGTTTATTTCACCTAACTTGAGCAACGTTGCAAGGTTTTATGGTTCCTAAGTATGTTGGTTACTAAATTGATGCTTAAGCTAGCCCAAAGACCCTCTTAAAGGGCTGAATTTTACCTTACCCTTGCTTATTTTCCCTTGTTTCATTCACTATCAAGTTTGCAAAGGTGACATATTTTACTAGGTCAATGATATATGAGTCTTGAGCAACGTTTTGCATTATCCTTGCTCCACTACATCCCAATCAACAAAATGATAGTTCAAAGGCTCCAATGACCTTTGTCAAAGCCTTAACATTGCTTCCTTAGATTGTTGTCCAAAACCCTTGTCCAAGACTGTCAAACTACAAAGTTTTCAAAGGTTAGTTTGAGTTTCATTGATCCCTAGTTTGAGTAGTGTTTTGCATATGTTATTACCTCACAAGTATGATTCCTTTACACTTACCTCAAAACCACCTCAATGATTTGCTAATATTATGTATCGTTCCCATTATTTCACTAGTTTTGAGGTTGAACTTATTACCGTTAGGGTTTCAAGTTTATGTTACACATTGATCTATGTTACATGCTGAGTTTTGAGTGTTGTTTGTTGATATAAATGCTCTATACACATATGTGGCAATAATTTACTATATATATGAAATTATAGCAAACTAGAAAATGCAATTTTGACCACCTATAATATGATAGTTCCCCTTAGTCTCCATAAAATTTCACTAACTGAAAATTCCCATAAAAAGATTTATAGTGAAAATTCCAAGATGACGTGTTTAAAATTGATTTCACGATTAGTAACAAACCCTATCTTCCAGAGGCTATATATTTGAAAGTATAACGAACCAGAACTTGGAAATTTTCTAACTAAAAACTGGTATTCATAAATTTTTCATCACTTCCCTTAATGATGTTCACTTTATATGGAGGAGTATGTTCATTAAAGAGAAGTTGAAAATAGTTGTCTTCACTTAAGTGAGAAAATTCCATATACCAATCTTCACAAGCTTATACTAAATCATATCATGCAAATAGTTTTTTCTCATATACTCTAGAACATTCGACTTTGATGATAAATTTGACACTTGCCTCTTTAATATTTTCCCATGCATCATGAAATGTTTGAAATGTTTTACACTATTCCCTGATTTGGTTCCCTACCTCCTGAATATATGTACATCCTTCCATCATTTGGTACCCTGGATTGTGCTTTTTTATCAAGATTGTTGCCCCTTCCTCCCTAACTAGTCCCAAAATTGACATTCTTTGGTTCCATTAGAGTTTTGAGGTTGTGATTTTAAAATGGTCATAACTTCCTCAATATTGATCATATTCGCTATTATGACCCCAATCTAGAAATGMCATTGYCCCTCTATTGATAATGGAATTGATCTTGCTAAAATATGATTCATAAATAGATACAAAAGTGCATAATAGGAATTTTCTATGAGTGTTTTGAGGCACAACTTAAAATATTTATTACTTTCATGATACTTCTAGTTTGATTTTTATAGCTAGTAACTTGGTTGTTCTATGATTGTTAATCGAATTTTTTGTTAACAAGTATGGAAGCTAACTTGGGGTTGTAGATAAATTTATAGTGCTTCCTTAATCTTTTAGGAAGTTACTATGTGTTGCATATATGTACCCTTTCTTGAATACTTGATTTGTTCTTACTTTGAATTTCAGAATCCCTCCTTTACAACAACCAATCTTTTGTATCATGGTCGGTTCTTTTCTTCTAGTTCTGGAACTCTCCTTCAACCCTCTAATTTGTGTGCTCTCATCAACGCTCAAACCTTTAATACATGGGAATATAGTATCTAGATGTTAAAATGTAATAGAACCTTGTTATGGAACCCTTAATCCAGAATATGAGAATCAAGGTATTTGGATGTTCTAAGAAAATGATTTAGTCACAAAGACTAGATTTAGATGCCACATCACAACATGCATACCTTTCTATAGCTTAATCTTCATTCTTTCATTGAGCTGGAATGTTGACTGGACAATGTGAGATCTGAGAAATATGCAATAAGATATAATGAAATCCAACAGGTCTAAACTATTATGCATAAAATCAGATAATTCAATAAATCAAAGAATGCAAGAAAATAAAGAGATAAGAGATGCGTTTTTAAGTGTAAAACCTGAATGTGGGGAAACATCCATGAAAGTTGGTCTTCTATTCCTTAGGAAAACTCTCCAATCCTATAAGGAAAGATAATACTCAACCATATGGATGATCTAGCCCAAGGACCCATAGGCTCCAGGATAAATATCAATACCATAAACCACTTACTTTCTCATACTCTTATGATCCTAAAGGGCCTCCTTCACCTCTATTATATATGAAAGAGTGAAAGGAGAAAAATTCCCATAATGCATGTGGGATAAACCCTTTTTACAATATAGAGAATTATTGAAGAATAACATTACAAAATTCCATATCCAAGTAATCTAAGACCATTAGGTAATCATTAACACATTCTAACATCCCCCCTTAATGTTGACTAGAGGGATAGAATCACAGTTGGAGTTGTGTTACATGCCAATATGAGATCTCACAAGTCTAATGATGCATCATTGTGTGTACAAATGCCTCATGATGATAGGTTATACAACGGTAAATGTGGCTGATGCCTCATTGTGTGTACAACTGCCTCATGATGATATACTATACGATGGTAAATGTGGTTGATCCCTCATTGTGTGTACACATGCCTCATGATGATAGATTATACAACGATAAATGTGGCTAATGCCTCATTGTGTGTACAAATGCCTCATGATGATAGGCTATGCAATGGTAAACGTGGCCACTAAACAAACATTAAATGATGGATGTAATTTGAAGATGAAGATGGTATTACATTACATTCCCCCTTAATGACAACTTCAAACATCTTAAATAATTGACGAAGATAAAGTCAATTTTTTTTTATGTCAAGCATAAGCTACGAAGAAGAACAATGTAGAAAACCATCCATAAGTTGCAAAAACATCCTCAATAAGGTGTGTTGTTGCTCAAAATGTCCCTTCAAAATTCTTCAAAAAATCATAAATTCTTTCCAATTTTACCCTCATTTCGATTACCTTTAAACATTTTAGGTCCAATTAAACCTTCGATATTATTTGTTGTTCTATGAACTTGATTTATTTTTGTTTACAATCACAATATCAAAATTGACCTTTAACCAATACATTTTATCTAAATCCAAATTATAGGTTTATTTAGTTGCTCTTTAAATCATGGTCTCTATAAAAATTATTTTAATAGGTCAAAATTCATGCACCACAAAGTCTATGGTTTTGGTCATGAAGCTAAACCCTATATTTAACACCTACCAAACCATTCCTAACCAAATCAAGACCTAAAAAACTGAAACATTTTAAAACGATTTTTAAAATTATACCACTGGGTTCCTTCACTCGTTCTAGGAATTATGGGAAAGACCAAAGCCACGCTAAATGGGCTGTGTGTTGGCTAAAACTACCCCAAGTTTATATGTGATATCTAAGTAGGTTGTTGACTTAAAGTTGTTTATTTCAACACATGAATTGATGCAGTTATGAAAATAAAGCTTCCGAATATTTAGCCAGTTTAGTAATGGAGATAAATACAAAAGCTTATTCGTTTGGTGTTCAGATGATGCAATGTGAAAACTTGGAGAAAACCAAAACCATCACAAGGATGTAATAATGCAATTATATGATATGGTTGGTAGTAAAAATGAAAATGATGATAACACTGATAGAACCATACCATGCTACTAATGCATCTTTGAGGGATTCTTTTTCTTTTTATTTTGGATCCTTATGTGTGGAAGACTCAGCTTCTTTTACAGTATAGGAATATAAATGATAATAAATGCATAGTGTTTGTGAAGGGGATGATTACATAAGATTAATTGATGATGTATGTTGCAGGTTGCATTGGAATCAAGGACGATAGCAGAAAGGAAGGAATAAGATTGCAGGGTAGATGGATTTTCTTTGGAGACATTCATCCTGTTACAAAATCAGAGTCAATCCTACAGGAGAGATTTTTACCAAATGATACTTTTCTACATGGCAGTGGTGATTACTATCAAGTTATAAATTGGAATAGACCTAGGTAGTTCCATTGATCTTGATTCTAGGCATATAGATGAGCTAAAAATACTTAGACTCTATTAAAAGTGAACCTTTAATAATATAATTGTTTTATCTCAAAATTCAAACCCAAAATCAACATTGGAAAATGAATAAAAAGGTAGCATGGGCATTGAAAAAGGGTTGGAAAATTTTGGTTGCACAAAGGGCTGAGTGCTCAGAGCCCAAGAGGTCATATTGATTGCAGCGGATAAAAAACAGATAAACCAGCCAGTGGATTCACTACCAACATTGCAGATTTAGTGTTTTCCTATTTGTTTATGTATTTTTCCTCTTGTTAATCGAAGACTCTTGTTTTCTCTATGATTGTAATATTTAGCATAACTTTATTTCAGCAATAAAGACTATATTGCCAGAATTGTTCTCATTATTTTCTTTAGAGCTTTACCTGAATATTTTGTTAAATTTTACCAGTTAAATGTATGCTAAGTTTTGCATATTATTTTGACTAATTTTAGGGTTCTTAGTGGAATGTTCTCTTTTAATACTTTACAATAAGTCTAGTATCTATCACTGCTTGTTAGAGATTGTTAGTATTAAAATATGTTTTTCACATAAATCAAGATTGTGTAAGGATTCATTGTTATTGCTAAACTATGGAATTTCATTGAACTATCAATATGTCTTCATATAAGCTATTGATTTCATTGTCACATTTCCATACATTCATTGTTTATTTTCTCTAACCATCATCCATCTATTTATTATTTTATAAATCATTTAAATTTGAGAATTGAGTTTGTATTAAAGGTTGTTCTGAGGTAACTTTGAACAACACATATTTATAACAGTTTGAGGATTTCCCCCCTCTGGTCCAAGAGCCAACTTGAGGCCTAAATGGGGAGTCTTTACTTGAGCCTCATAGGGTGCCTTGGCATTATTATTATGTAATTGTGACTTAGGGTGAGGATTTCCCTCCTCTGGTCTAAGAACCAACTTGAAGCCTAAAGGGGGAGTCTTTACTTGAGCCTCATAGGGTGTTTTGGCATTATTATTATGTAATTGTGACTTAGGGTGAGGATTTCCCCCCTATGGTCCAAGAGCCAACTTGAGGCCTAAAGGGGGAGTCTTTACTTGAGCCTCATATGGTGCCTTGGCATTATTATTATGTAATTGTGACTTAGGGTGAGGATTTCCCCCCTCTAGTCTAAGAGCCAACTTGAAGCCTAAAGGGGGAGTATTTACTTGAGCCTCATAGGGTGCTTTGGCATTATTATTATGTAATTGTGACTTAGGGTGAGGATTTCCCCCCTCTGGTCCAAGAGACAACTTGAGGCCTAAAGGGGGAGTCTTTACTTGAGCCTCATAGGGTGCCTTGGCATTATTATTATGTAATTGTGACTTATGGTGGTGAGCTGGTAAAGTTGAAAATGGACTAGAGTGCATATGAAATGTAATACATCTATATACATTAATAAAAAAATACACCGGTTGCAAGATGGACAAGGACAAGAGATAGGGGGCTATGATTCCACGAGAGAGGGGGCTAGAGGGGCTAAGTATTTTTATTATATTTTATTTACCCATGTTGGTTTTAATTGGGAAAAGTGGTTACATGAGCTTCTTGGGAGGAAGGCCATGTGGTTCTTGTTTTCATGTAATTATAAACATCCTTTGTGGGTTGTTTTGGGGTTTCACTTGTTCTCCTCCATTTACTTTTACACCCTTCTCACTCTTTCATTTTTGGTGACTCATTCTTGTTAATTCATGTGCTCTTGGTCTAAGAATGGAAATGAATGGATGGAAGAGGAGAGCCATTGCTAGATGGTTATAATAAATTATTGATCATTCCAGGAGGTAATGGATGCGTGAGTGCATGAGATTGATGGCAGTTCAGAAAGAAATGCCCACAACTAAGAATCCTTAGAGTTTCTAGTAGGGAGATTTCCTGACCAATAGAACGAAATGGAACAAGCCAAGAGACTTGGCAGAGAAAGGTGTTCCTTTCTTTGGGTTGTGCAGGCTGAAGGGGGAAGAGAGCTGGAAATTGGGATTTTTTGTGTGGTTGGGAAACCTGAGAGCTAGTTAGCCAACTGTTGTGTGTTTAAGATTTTTCCTAGGACCCATCCTTGTGGATTCATAGCACTGGATCGAGGGTGACATGTTGTTGAGATTAAATGAATAACGATGTCTATGGTTGGGATGAACTTCTTTGGTCTCCATCTAGTTGCTGAATGTTTACTTACAAAGATAAGTGCTATCTGTGTTTTATGTATAATGTATATTCCACTGTGTATTTAATTATCTCTAAGATATATTTCTGTGTCCATTCTTGCTGGTTATTTTTTGTGCATGACACACTATTTATTTCTTTTATGCCGAAGCATGGATCTTGATTAATGCATGTGAGTCTTTCATGCTTGATTTCAAATTAATTATTATCAAAATTCGAGATCCGTTCAGAAGTGAGTTTTGACGTAGCATGGCAAGCCAATGGATGGTTGTGTATGTTATATCCACCTCTGGTCCAAGATCCAGCTTGAGGCCTAAAGGGGGAGGCTTTACTTGAGCCTCATAGGGTGCCTTAACATTATTTCCTTTCAAGGAACGAGGAGCAACATATTTTTGACACCGAGGATCAAAGTTAAAAAGTTTATTTTCCCTCGTAAATGACAAAAATTTAGATTTCAAGTCCTCATGGTGAACATGAATATAACAACAAGCACTTGATTATTTCAATAATATTTTTCTATTAAATTTTCCACTTGGAGATTATAAACTATTAAAGACTCCACTAGGAGAATATCCTTATTGAAAATGAATAATATATTTAAGATGGTTAGGTTCATGACCAAATATTTCTTTCAAGAAATTGTGGTTTTGTTACTCAATCCTTTACTATTCATCCCTATGTATTTGAAAATGATTTTTCTTTATTTTATTAATTGGGAAAATTATAAGTTCAAATTTTTATTTCCTTTCTTGGAAAATGATTTAGATTATGTTTACATTCCTTATTTGAATGAACCTTCTACATTATTGTCTCTTGAAAACAATAACAATAGCCTTTACTACATTGTGTTTTCAAGGCTCACTTGAATATGAGTCTTACACACTTAATCTTTGAGTGATAAACTAATCATGTGAGACATTTGATTCAACAACCGAAGTATCCATTCCTTTAGTTATTAACAAACCTTTTGAGAAGTTAGTAAATTTGCATCCTTGGGTTGTGAAAAGAAATAGAGCTTTCAATTTACCATTAATTTTTCATGATATGCCTGTAAACTATTTGAAATCCCTTCCCAGATTCAATCTAGATGGTGGTGTTTCAACAGAGAAACATTTGTCATCATTTCAAGATTACACTGATAGTTTGGAAATTGAACATGGTGGTGTTCTCACGAGGATGTTTTGTCATTCCATAAAAGGAGATTGCAGGGAATGTGGTCGTATTTTTATGATGTTTTCTTGGACCAATGGAAAGAAAGGAAGATCCATCATGTTGGAGGCAGGCCAAATCGGGAATAAAGACGATTTTGGGGAAAGAAAGCGTGCAGAAGGAAAGCGGCAGCTGGAAGGAAGCACAACACACGTGCATGCAAGGAAGACCTAACAACGGTAGGGTTAGGGTTTTGGTAAGGTATTGTAAATGGATGAAGAGCCATAAATGTATAAATATAGATACTTAGGTATCATAAGGGGGTTGGATATATACTTAGGTATCATTGGGTTTTTGGTTATCAAAAAGACTAGTTGTTGTTATAGCGAGAAGTAGGGTAGCGAGCTGATATGTGATATTTTGTTGTATGATCTATTTTGTATAAGTTGTTGACCTAGAGAGGATGAAGGAGGGTAGATCTGGAGGGTTAGATCGCAGGCTGGGGAGCCTGGTGCGATCTAGTCTGCCTCATATAGATCTTACCTGACTATGAAGGATTGTAATGCACGTGGCACTGTAGATGCGAAAATACTATAATAAAATAGTTGAGAGCCAAATCTTTGTGGACGTAGCCCAAGAGGGGGTGAACCACAGTAACATTTGTGTTATGTGATGAATGCATGCATATCTTTATTGTCTTTAATTGTTATTTCTATGATTAATGAATGAGTTGTTATATTTTCTGCTTATTCATCAATAACAATACATTGCAGTTACTAGTTATAATAATGGTTCAATATTCAATTCTCATATCTCGCACTCAATCCTAGGCTATAAGAACCCGAGTCTTACAACCACCCATTAAAGCTATCTCGGGTGAGACTATGCAACGCATTCTGTGTGTTGTGTTGCCTTCTGGTTTACTAGGAGGGCCAATAGTTTTAGAGGCTTTGTTGGAAACCCAAACATACATGAACCCTGGGTCACTTATTACGAACTCAGATAGAGTAGAATAATATTTAACCAAAAAATGGTTATGTTGTCATTGGTAAGAACAAGAGAGGGTTGAGTAGATGAGATAAGTTGAAGACCTGTCAGAGGCAGATCAAGAAAAGATTAGGATAGAGAGAAATGAGCCATTAGAAGGGAATGTTGAGACCGTGGAATCCCACAAAAGCAAAGATCGAAAATTGGCTAAGAACTAAAGAGTTGGAGTTTGCACACAAAGATAACAAAAACCCTATAATAACAACCTAGAAATATCTCGAGAAATATGTGTTTACTGATTTACATGAAGTCTTATTCTGTGATTTTCCACACTTAATCCAGGAGTGGATACTAAGGTTGAAGGATAATCATGCAACGAACCGGATTCAGAAGCTTGAGTGGACCCTAGTACAGATTGAGCAGTTACAATAGGAGAGCAATAAATTCACCCGCGCAGTAGATGTTTGGCTTGACAGTATTGTGGCAGGTTTCATAACAAAATTTTCAGTCGACACAACAAAGTTGTATATCGCAGCAGAGAAATAATTTCTACAAGGACATCGAGGAAGGTCCAGTAGATCGTTTTATATGTCTATTAAGATATTGTTATACAACAAAGGTGTAATGACAATGGAGTCAGACAACTAAACTTCCCTACATGCATGGGGGAAGGGGGGAAGCACTGACAGAAAGAGGAGAAATGGAAGGAGGAAAGGATAAGGGAAAGAAGGAAGAACCCTTGGACCCGATCACGATGGATGACGACCAGATCCAGTGGATCTTGGAGACAACTGGAAAGATGCATAGCATAGTACCCTACCAATACAAGGTGAATACCAAGAAGAGAGTCATAGCCATGAGGGAAGGCCTGGCGAGTGATGAGGAAGAGGTAGAGGATCTTCTAGCTGTGGAGAAGATTGAGTAAATCCCACGTGCAACATATGAGAGGAAGACAAGAGGTCCAAGAATGAGAAGAGAAGGCAAAAATCATATCCATATTAATGTCAGTGTGGAACCCATAAACCCATGTGTGACTAATACACCAAAGAGAACACCACCATTTAGACAACCAGAGTTTGGAAGAACTCTGACAATAGGAAGTACATCTACACAAGGAGAAACATCTGAAGGAGCCAGTTCAGGAAGCACTAGTCAAGTATCTACACCATGTGGAGGTAGTAGTTGAACATTCAGAATGGCAGGACACGATCCCAACATCAGGTTACCAGAATTTCGAGGAGAAGTAGCAGAAGACCCTGAGAAACACTTGTTCATTTGTGCAAAGATATAGGAAGCAAAGAAGATCACCGATGAAGATACCAAACTTGCGCAGTTATCTATTACACTAAGAGACCACGCACTAGACTAGTACACGAGTCTCGACGCAAAGAGTGCACCGGGGACAACAAGGACATTGATAGACATGAAGAATTTATTGATAAATGAGTTCCATAAGCCTAGATCAGAGGATCAATACATGAATGAGATGATAGAAATATGACAAAAAATAGGAGAATCAGTATGGGAGATCGACCAGAGATTCAAGTGACTAAAGGGGAAATTGAAATCCCTCATGATCGATATGCAACATCGACACTTGTTTGTTAATTCACTACTCCCACACTTAAAATACCCATTGTGACAACCAAAGTTTCAGATGCAGGCAGAGGCTCTGCAGGAATCCCTACAACTAGAAGAAAATCAGTATCAATAGATAGATCCAACTATTGGAGAACTAAAGGAGGATTTGAATAAATTAACATTCCAACTCAACCAGGATAAGAATAAGGATAAACAAGAAGCCATTTGGTGTACTACATGTAGGATGGAAGGACACCACAAGAACAAATTCCCAACAGCCGTGAAGTATATGGCAGCAGGAATGCCAAACCCGTTACCAACAGGAGGACCATGGTGTGAAGTATGCAAGAAACCGGGTCATGACCCATATCATTGCCCGATGATGCAGAAATACTAGATAGTCCCAAAGAGTTCATATTGCATCTTTTGCAACTCAATAGGCCATGACGACAAATATTGTAGAACTATGGAGTTGATGCAAGAAAGGACGTCAGACGCATATAGAGTGCAGGTTGAAATGATGACTGGGAAATCCACACCACAGTTTAATCAAGTTCCATCTCCATACAACACTGCACAACAACAATATAATACTACGCAATAACCATATAATAAATAACGTGCAACCGTAGTACAACACGACACAACCTCAGTACAATACTGTGCAATATAATCATGCACCTAATTATAACACACCGAGAGGAGATAGAACAGGCTATAGAGGTGGAGGACAAGCGAGAGGAGGTTTCAGATGAGGTAGAGGACTAGTGGTATGTCACAAATGTCAACAATCACAACATTATGCAAGAGAATGTCTGCTTCCACCAACAACTTGTATGTATTGTCGCGCATCGGACCACAATACTGAGGAATGTTCGACACTACTAGTAAAGATTCAGGAAAAGAGGAACTAGAACAACCAGAATGTTCAGTGGATCCCAGCCAAAGCAAGGGATGAAAGACGAAATATCGACATAGTTACTCGCAGAGGAGCTAAAACAGGGGATGATGCTGTTCGACAAGAGCTAGCACAAAATCAATGGGTGAATAAGAACGTCGAACCAAGGAATCAGTTTGATGCACAGAAGGAGAAGGAGATATTTAAGGAAGTCAGAAAAGAATTCCAGAAGGAGGACATTGCGATGACTTCAACTACGCAACAAAGTGAGGAAGCACTAGAATACGAAATGCCTCTGTTATTGGATCATACCAACGAAATACACTCCATGGGAAAAGTAAGTACAATCAAAGGCTTTTTGCAATCATGTGTAAAGTATTAAATGATCCATCATGTGTGAAAACATTGCAAAAGATACTAGAAAAATGTAGTATGGAGACAGAAGGAAAACTAGAACCAAAAATAGTTGATCACCTGCATACTACGAGAAGAACAAGTAGGGAGTTCAGACTAAATGCAAACATTGGAGACTTCAACATGGGAGACATCATACTAGATTTGGGATCTGAGGTCAATGTATTACTAAAGAAGACATGGCAATGCACGAGAGAGCCCACATTAGGATATTCACCAGTTCAACTAAAACTAGAAAACCAACACAGAGTCTTACCAATCGGTAGACTGAAAGGAGTAACAGTAGACTTGGACGGGGTATGTACTAAAGAATATTTTGAATTCATTGAAATAGTGGATGACACAACACCATACCTAGCATTGCTTAGTTTGGATTGGGCATTTGACCACCAGGCCATAATCAACTTGAAGACCAGAAAGATGAAATTTGAGTCAAGAGAATACAGGGTTATTGTGCCATTAGATCCATCGGAAGGGGAGAGGTTTGTAGAACCTACTTGTTTGGACTTAGATGAAATAAACCAGTTGTACAGAACAACTGCGCGCGATAAGGATTACGTAAACCCAACTGCAGACATAATACTCAGTTGGTGGAGCATTACTTCATGTGAAACAGACTCAGAGATCGGTTTAGAGAACTGGCAAGAGAGGCTACACGAAGTGTCCACGATAATATGTGAAAGAATAGACCGCGCAGTAAGATGGGTAGGGATGAAAATAAGGGAACCACCTAGTTTCCATGGAATAAATGATTTGGAAACATTTTTGGCATAGTACGAAGACAAAGTTTTAGAGAACCAAACATTGTTAGCACTGGATATATCACTCAGGGCCACACCTACAATATGGTGGGGTTCACACAAATAGACAATCATAGATTGGTACCAATGTAAGCGGTTACTATGCATAAGGTTTGGTGCAGAATAGAAAAACAACAAGCAACAAAAGTATGATGGATAAGGGGCACGAGCGGAACACTTGGAGGAGTGCAGAACGCTGTGGAAAATGACACCCCCAGAGGAATGGTTTCATCATTTCATACACACTTTAGAGGGCATACCAACGAATTGGTATACAGAACAAGAATTGCGCAAGGGAACTACGACTTGGATGACAATGCAACAGAATTTTACAATCACTTTCTCATTCGAGCATGAGAACCCCAACATAGATGTTGCTCTTAAACATATAAGAGGAGTGATATTCATCAAAGAACTAGAAGCGTAACTCATCACAAAAAAACAACAACGAAACAAATTGACAGTTAAGGATAAACTATTGCCATGTTACCATGTGCAAGAGGAAGCACCAGATGAAGACGATCCGTGCAATATTCAGATAGAAGAAGCAGAAGACGAAAGAGAAGTGGAGGGGCCACCTATCGAATCAGAAGTCATTGTCGCACCAATCAAGGTAAAGAAAGTCAACATTGGGACAGCTGAGAATCCCAAGATGGCCAACATCAGAGATTACTGGGATGAACAAACGATAGAAAGCATAACATAGCTATTGCATGAGTACATCGACTTGTTTCCCACAACATTTACAGAGATGAAGGGTATAGTAGGAGAGCTAGGAGAAATGAAGATACCACTTAGACCTAAATAAAGAGTGATCATAAAGTGATCATATATATTGAATCTAATAAATAAGCAGAAAGTCAAAGCTGAGATCGACAGGATGCTCGAAGCCAGAATCATAGAGCCAGTCGAAGAATCAGAATGGATAAGCCCAATGGTAGTTCAGGACAAGAAACATGGAGGGATCATGATATGCATCGACTTGAGGAAGTTGAATGATGCATGCCTACATGACCCATTCCCTACACCTTTCACAGATGAAGTATTAGAAAACATAGGAGGACATGAAGCTTACTCATTCGCTGATGGATTCTCAGGCTACCATCAGATCAAGATAGCATAGGAACATAGATACAAGACCACATTTATGACAGAATGGGGATCCTACCAATACACATTCATGCCGTTTGGACTGAAGAATGTACCCGTAATATTTTCTAAAGTAGTCATTGCTGTGTTCAAGGAATTCATCCATAAGTTTCTTAAAGTATACTTGGATGATTGGACAGTCTATAGTTTGTTGAAAGAACATGTAGACTTCTTAAGAATGATGTTGGAAATATGTAGATAGTGCCAGATATCATTGAACATAAATAAATGCATATTCAAAACACCATTTGGGATACTATTGGGCCATATAGTATGCAAAGAAGGTTTACTCGTAGATTCTGCAAAGATTGCAGTAATTGTTAACTTACCACCACCAAAAATAGTTCGTCAACTAAGAGAAATGTTAGGACACAAAGGATACTACAGGAAATTTATTAAAGGATATGTGCAGATTACTGAACCAATGGAAAAGATGTTAAGAAAGGATACAAAGTTTCAGTGGAGCGATGAGTGCAAACACGGTCTGGATACCCTGAAGGAAAAAATGGTCACTGCGTCGATACTAGTATTTCCAGATTAGGACAAGACATTCCATGTGCATGTAGATGCATCAACCATAGAACTTGGAGCTATCTTGGTGCAACTAGGAAAGGGGGATTTGGATCATCCCATAGCCTTTGCGAGAAGAAATCTATAAGAATCGAAACAAAACTACAACACTACAGAGCAAGAAGGCCTAGCTATGGTCTACGCAGTGCAAAAATTTAGACATTACTTATTGGGGAAACACTTTAAAATGTTTACAGATCACTCAGCCTTGAAATACCTAGTCAAAAAGCCAGTGTTGGGGGGGAGAATCTGTCGATGGTTGCTAATGTTTCAAGAATTTGACTTCGAAGGAATAGTCAAGCCAGGAAAATTAAATGCAGTACCTGACCACCTGTTATCACTAAAATTTCATCCACAAATGGTTACAAGAATTCAGCATCGTCAAACAGTTATGAGGTCATCCATGGACCTGAATTAACACAAAAGAATTCACAAAGGGTCAAAACTATACAACTAGTGCAAAAATTAAAGGGCACTATGAAGACATTGGGTGCGCGTGCACATGCGCAAAACAGGAACACAAAAATCGCGCACATGCACACGATGCGCGACTGTGGTCGCAAAAAGCCGCGCACCTGAGAAATGACGCATTTATGAGAGTGTTCGGCCTCCCACCCACTTCTGGTTCAGCTTCCAAGTTGATTTGACACTCAAATCTGGACTGGATTCAACTGCGTGGCTGGTCAAAGACCTAGAAATGCCCTAATTAGCATCTCTACACACTACAAACTAGTTGGACAATAACTCAAAGGAATGCTATAAAAAGGCCATGGATACACTTCATTTTTCAAGGAATTCAAAGAAAAGTTATGCTGCCATTATTCTCTTGAGGACTCTTCTATCCTTGCCAAGAGTATACTTGCATCATTGCATTGGGCAATTCATCTCACCCCTTGAGTGACTTAGCAAAGAATTCTTTCACCATTTTCATTTTCATTTTCAAAGTTGTAAGAAGAGCTTATTTGTGGGGGTCCAAGAGCCCTCCCTTGGAGGAAGAAGGGACTCATAGTCCCCTTGCTTCTAGGTGTTTTCTTTCACTAATATCAGCCTTATCATTGGTGACATGGGTCTCATTGTTTCTTTTGTCCTTATGTCCCTATGTTCATCAATTTAGTTGTTGTTTTATTTCTTAGTTTATTTCTTAGTTATTGTTTTATGTTTATTTCTCTAACCCTTTTCCTTGTAGCTGTCTTGCTTAGCAAACCCAACTAAGCTTGCAATCACCTCTATTTTGCTCACCAAGGTGACGAAAGAGGCGCAATATATTGGCGACTCCATTGGGGAAAGGTATCAATTTCCTACCCCATTTGGGTTTTTCTAGCTCTTCTTTTGGTTTATTTAACTTGTAGGTGCATTAACAGGCCTAAGCCAACCTGCCAATCATCCAATTCCAAGGTGAATTGAGAGAATTCCACCCGGAATTTTCATTCACGGCCATGTGTCACTGTGCGCGGGTTTTGTGGCCCACAAACATGCATCGTGTGCACATGCGCTCAAGTCACAGTTCTGTTCTATGCACGTGCACTCATTAACTCTTTCCGGTCTGCACACATGCGCTCTATGCACCTCTGTCTCCACTGAGACCCACGCATCTGTGCAAAAAATTCACATTGTAAAGTTTTTGAGATGTGGGGAAGGCCATTAGTCTTCTTAAAAATGATTTCAAGCATGTTTTAAAGCTGCACCACACTTAGTCCCCTCTTCATATAATGGGTTAGTCAAAACACATAGGCACTTAGGGGGTTGAAATCATTATTTCCTCTTTTGCTTTCATTTTCGCCACATGGATGGCTTGTTTTGTCTCAAAATATAAGTTGGAATAAATTTTTAATCACATTTAACTTGCATTGGGACTAGAAGTTGGATAAAAATCGCTTAGTATGCTCTTCTCTTGCGCCTCCAAGCGACCTTTAGAATCAGAAAAAGATTTGCAACAAAGGCTCTTGGTTCTTTATTACTCTCACCACCATTTGCACACATTTACTCAGCTAGTTGGACATCATAGGGGACCCACAGAATCCCCATTGTTCCTGACGCTTGCTAAACCTCCCTCCCATCTTAGGGGGAGTGTTTGGTCTTGCCCACTCATCGGGACCACCTTCACACACTCTTGTGAGTGTTACTGTCTTAGGATCAGCTTTGCTTGGTTCCACATTTCTTGGGTCCACTTCCCAAGTCCCACCGTCCACTCGCTCTCCTTTACATGGAAGCGGAGGACCAACTTCCTCTCAAGGGGGAAGTACCAACCCACCTAGCCCCCCTTGAGGGTTAGGTTCACAACACACTTACACCATGGCTGGAGCTAATCCTCCCACCCCACTACAGATGCCATATTTGGCCTCTCTCAACATACCAGATCTAAGCAAACTCACCAATGATCCTATATTGCATGACCCCACATGACCTGCAATGCCCACCAAACTACCTTCAGACATACCCAAGTTTGAAGGAAAGGCAAGAGATGACCCTGCCAACCATGTCATGACTTTTCACCTATGGTGCTTTTCCAACAGCATTATGGATGATTCCATCAAACTGCGATTATTTCAATGCACACTCACTGGCCCATCGGCCAAATGGTATGTAGATGAAAAATCAGGGTCTCATGCGACTTTCGAGTCCTTGGCCAAATCATTTTTAACCTTATTCCAATTACCAATTTGCCATGACAATGGTCTGGAACTACTCTCTAATTTCAAACAAACCTCAGCCACACATATCACTGATCACATTCACAAGTGGCATAGGCGACGTAGTTTTTGCAAAGCAGAAACCACCAAACAACAGTGTCTTGATTGGTTTCTTAGATCACTTATTTCTCTCTTCGGTAAGGATGTAGCTTCCACCTTCCCTCAATCAGAAGAAGAAGCCATCAGTAAGGCTCAACAATACGACCTCATCTATTCACAGTTAGGGTACTTATACACTGTACTCCCTGATCTCCCAAAACCTGTGCCGTTTGGCCAAGAAAAACCTGGGATGTCTCACTCAGCAGATGGACTGATTGGTAATACCACTCACCATGGTCCACAACCCAAAAATCCACCAATGTATGGAACACCTCAATACCCCCTGGCATACGGGGGCACTTCTTATTACCCCCCACCCCCTTATCAACAACCATACCCTGTTGCTATGCCTCCACCCATTAGTGGGCCACCGTCGGCACCCCCCATACACCCATCTATTCAAATGAGTTCTGGTACCCCCTCTACCTTAGCTTATAGTACTAGCGAAAGCACCACGCCTTCCTATGTACCTTATGGATCGTTACCCCCATAGAATCCATACTTTCCTTTTCCTGGTCCCCCACAACCCATCGCTCCCCCACATCCTCACGCTGGGGTGAATTTTGTTCAACCTTCTCTCGTTCAGCAATATCAAAATTTTGAACAGCTGAATATGGAAAATCTGACCCATCCATCAAACAATGCAAAAAAGAAAGGAAGAAATAGGAATAACAACAACCCCGATCAAGGTGAGAATCAACCCCACCAGAACCAACCTACTAGGGGCAACCAGAACCAAGGGAATCAGAACCCCCAAGGGGGCAATAATACTAGGAGTCAAGGGAGAAATAACAATAATGTTAAAATCAACTTCCCTTGTGCCCTTTTGGTGAGTTCGGTCATTATACTCATCATTTCCCCCAAATCGCTGATTTCAAATGGCTGAAAGACTCAAGCAATCTACCCCATCCTCTAGCCCCGCCTACCCCTCAGCAGGCCCCACAACAATATGTGTAACAACCCCCCCCTGCTGTGCTATAGAATCCTATTCCACACCAAGGTGTGATAAACACCCAACAGGACACACAACGTCCCCCACCTTAGGTGGGACAGTACCTCAATCCACACAATCCGACAGATCACACGATCCTCCTCACTAGTGAGGAAGAAATCCTTTTGCAAACACACAATTGTCAATAACATGCACCCGCTGAGTCTCCTCCCATCCCTCCAGAGACAAAATTTGCACCGACGGGACCCATGTTGGTGATCCCTCACCCTAACACAGAGCCACCTCTTCGCATTCCTCGCATCCCATTACGCAGGAATGTGCACAACCCACAGGCTAGGGATGCTCATGATTATAGTTTGGTTGATGACTTAGCACAATCCTCAACTGCCATGTCAGTATTAGAAGTCCTTCAGACTTGTCCCACTCAGTGGAAATCATTACTTTCCACCTTGGGGGTAGTCAACCCCGTAGATACTCGACTCATTACATTTGATCTCAACAGCAGAGAACCTCGCCTTCCCACCTTTGATTGCTTTTCAAATCCCATTAAAAATAAGGAACATCACAGTTCATCGGTGTATCATCGATGAAGGTGCATCTACATGCATTATGTCCAAATCTGTATGGAAGAAACTCGGTTCCCTCGAACTCATACCCTCTGGCATTACCTTACGAGCTTATGACGGACGACCATCATCTCCTGAAGGGCTCTTCCAAAATGTTCCCATAGAACTCCGGGGCAAGACTATTCTCATCGACATTGAAGTTATCGACGCCCTACTCGATTATAATATCTTGTTCGGTCATAGCTACATGTACGCTATAAAGGCAGTTTCCTCTTCCGTCTTTCAAACAATGATGTTCCCCCACAACGGGAAGATCGTTACCATTGACCAAGTCTCACATTTTGAGCCTAACCCATCTGCCAACATCGATAACATTCTTCCTCTCATCCATATGAGTCATGACTCATACCCACTCGTCGAAATGGGTCCCAGAATTTTCAAAGATCCATCATTGTTAGGAACTTACCATGGAGCACCACCGCTACTTCATCCTTCCAATCAAGTATGTGCCGTATCATCTAACGAAACTAACACATAGGATACCCTTCCTCCTAAGGAGTCTTCTATCATATCTGACATCCCACTAGTCACAAAAATTCCCCCTCACGAGCCTCTTGGAACTTGTTACCCCCGCTAGTCCATGATTTCACCCCTCCCCAAGGTCATATCCCAGTTTGGGAGACAGTTCCCCAAGCCATCACTCAAATCCCCTTCTTTTACCCTCCACCTGGTGTCAAATATTTCCAAGTAGCCGCAACACTTACCCTCCCTAATATGGTGTTAGCAATTCCAGTTTGGTATTTACATCCACCTGAGATGGTCCCTCAACCATCCATTCCCCCCCAAACGGAAGGAATCCCAATGACGATTCCCATACTTACTCCCACCATACCCTCTACACCCCCACTCACTACCTCCCCTGCCATAGATGGGGGTAGGAGAAAGAAGAAGGAGCCCACAACTCCACTTCCTCCACACATCCAACCTCCTTGCGCACTATGTGAGAAATATGGACACTAAACCCACAACTGCCCATCTCTACCAGAGTTACGGAATTTGATTCCACTCATTCAAACTCCCTCAACACTCGCCACTATAGCTAGTACTACTGCTACCACTCCCCATTCAAGAAATAAAGGGTTGCGAACCAAAATTGCTTGCACTATATGTTCAGAATATGACCATTATACCCACCATTGCCCAATACTGCCACACTTTCAGCAGACATTAACCACAGTATGCCAAAGCTTCCAGAGTGAACCCAGTCCAACTATGTCATCCCTACCAATGATCACTGACATCCATTATGTCACAACTTCAGTCAATGAATGTATGAGATGCCCTTGCTCTCTATGTGAATCCTTAGATCATTTTACATACCAATGTCCTATGATCATTGAATACAGGGAACGCCAATTGACCCTGCTTCAAAGACCCACAGAATCTATGGTTGACCTTACCTTGTCACTAGAGATTCTTCATGTCATTTCTCCCGAACACAAGGCCCTTCCAATGCCTCCATGGTTCTTGGATGACTTATCTGAGGATTCACCCCCTAATCCCCCCAACTCTCCCGCTCATTTCCCAATGGAAATTTTACACCCAACTACCACGGGTACTCCTCAGTACTTCAATATTTAGTTTATGTTGAGCGAACCATCACAATTCCCTTGCATCGTTCCCCCTTCTTCTTCATCCCCAGGGGGCAGCCACACGACAATAGTCACCGATATAACTCTTCATGACCCCTTGTATTCCCACCAATTCCACTGTGACAAGGAAATACTAGAAGAGTTAAATAACCTTGACTACCCATGGGATGCGCTACACCACCTCACACTCTTCTTTCCATAAGAAGCATCCATGCCTCCTAACCAACACCCCATATACACGATCGAAACCAAGGATTTTATCCCATCAGGGCCTATCGACTAGTTCAAAAACCCCATTCCTGCCCCTGATGCTTTTGAAGAAGGCAACATGGCCAACATTTCCCCGACCATTAAAATCAACATTTCCATCAAATAAGGCGTCGTCGAGGAAATCACCATTGGAGCTGCTTGCACTCCTCAAGAAATCATCGCCTATAAAGCCCTCTTACAGAAATATCAAGATATTTTTTCTTGGTCATACACAGAAATGCCTGGCCTCGATCCATCTATCGTCGAACATCACATCGACACCTGGCCCGACATTACACCAGTTCGTCACAAACAACGACCGCTACACCCATCCAAAGCAGCGGCCATCAAAGCCGACATTGAAAAATTACGCATGGCTGTGTTCATCTACCCCATCACCTATACCTCATGGGTTTCCAACCTTGTACCCGTTAATAAAAAACATGACACTATCCGCGTCTGCACGGACTTTCGTGATCTCAATCACGCATGTCCCAAAGACAAATTTCCAACGCCTTTCATCGATCAAATTATCAACGACTGTGCAGGCCATGAGGCTCTATCTTTCATGGACGGTTTCTCTGGTTATAATCAAATTCAAATACACCCATCCGATTAGTACAAAACCGCATTCACTACCCCTTGGGGTACTTTTTCATATCGTGTCATGCCTTTTGTCTTAAAGAATGCTGGCGCAACTTTCCAACGGGCGATGACATACATTTTCCATGATCTAGCTCATATCATCCTCGTATACTTGGGCGACCTCACAACTCGATCCAAGAAATGCACCCAACATCTTGATGATTTATGAATCATCTTCCAACGGTGTCATCAGTACAACATCCATTTGAATCCCCTCAAGTGCATATTCTACATCACCGCAGGGTGCCTCCTTGGCTTCATCGTTTCCCAAAGCGGTATTACCGTGGACCCCCTCAAAGTCCAATCTATCATTGAAATTCCACCTCCCCATAATTTACGTCAACTTCAGAGCCTATAAGGCAAGGCTAACTTTCTACGACGATTTGTCCCAGACTACGCCATTCGCGCACACGGTTTCCTTCGCTTACTACGTCACGACATCCCATTTCACTGGGATGAACATGCCTAACAGTCATTCGACGATCTTAAAGTGGCGCTCTCCAATGCCCCTTTAATTAGTGCACCTGACTACAGTCACGACTATATCCTCTACGTATCATCATCAATTGTTTCCATAGCAGAAGTTCTTGTTTAGCTAGGTGATGACAATCGTGAGCATGTCATTTATTACGTTAGTAAAAACCTCTCAGGGCCACCCTTGAAGTATAAACACGAAGAGAAACTAGCTCTTGCAGTYGTCCTCGCRGTCYAGAAACTGCGTCACTAYATTYTGCTTCRCRCAACTAAGGTTGTAGCAGATTCCAACCCTATGCAATACTTGCTCAGTCGTCGGCAAATTAACGACAAATTTGCTCGATGGATCGTTATCCTTCAGGAGTACGATCTTGAATTCTGAACACCCAAGAGCAAGAAAGCCCTCATTCTCACCGAACTTGTCACGACCCTCCCCTCTAACACAATCAGTGCCCCCGTCAATACCGACTTTCCCAGTGAACACCTCTTTTACATCACTTCGGATGATCCTTGGTACGATGACCTCCTCATCTACCTCTGAACTCAAAAGTTCAGTAACCACCTTTCACGAGATGATCGTCGTCATATTCGCCACTAGGCCCCCCGCTACCTCCTCATTGGAGACAACTTATACCGGTGAGGGGTTGACACCATTCTTCGTCGATGCCTGACCATTGACGAGGCTGATAGAGTCCTAAATGACTGCCACAGTGGCGCATGTGGGGGCCATCTTTCGATAATATCCACTACCCAGAAGATTATATGAGCAGGTTACTTTTGGCCTACCTTGTTTCACGATTGCATTCATGCCATGAAACTATGCGAGAAGTGTCAGCTTTATTTCAACAAAGCCCGAGCACCACCTGCTCTTCTTAATCCAGTCATCACTGCCGGCCCTTTTTGTAAATGGAGCATCGACTTCATGACTTGTAATCCCCCCTCAAGCAATGGACACAAATACATTGTTGTCGCAGTCGATTACTTTACCAAATGGGTTGAAGCTATGCCCACCTTCAACAATACCACTGACACCGCAACGCATTTTTTCTTTAACCACGTCATATCTCGCTTTGGAGTACCACTCCAACTTGTTTTTGATCACGGGAAGCACTTTGAGAATGATATTTTCATCGAACTCTCATCTCGATTAGGGTTCTCCCACGAGTTTGCCTCACCATATTATCCTCAGTCTAACGGACAGGTCGAAGCAATTAACAAGGTCCTCAAGACCATGTTACAGTGCATAGTTAATAAACATAAGACCAATTGGCATCATATGTTATTTTTCGTTCTATAGGCTTACCGTACGACTGTGAAAACGGCTACTAGTTTCACACCATTTCATCTAGTCCATGGGGTCGAGGCCCCTCTTCCCATCGAGTGCGAAATTCCCACCTTACGCACCATAATTGAGCTATTACCCGACACTGCTCCAATGGAGAAGCGTTTGTTGAACTTAGAGTCCCTGGATGAAGATCGTCGATCTTCATTATAGAATAATGAGGCAGCTAAAAAATGATCAAAGGCTACCTTTGATCGACATGTCAAACTTCGCTCATTTCGTGAAGGCGACCTCATCCTTGCTTACGATATCTCTCATGATACCTTTGGCCATGGCAAATTTGAGTCACTATGGCATGGCCCATACATTATCCAACATTGCCTCACTAAAGGCGCATACATTCTGACCTCTCCCGAAGGCCTCTCTCTCAAAGAACCCATCAATGGGTTATACTTAAACAAATTTTATGCTTAAACGTAGTCATTCTACTTTAGGTTATTTCTTTTATCGTGTTTTTAATCTTTTTTCCATCCCTCACATCTAAACTATCATTTTTGCTATTGACAGATGCTTCCTCCACCAGCCTACCACATCGATTACGCCGACAACAACAACCGTTGGACACAAAATCTTGCTTCGACCGCTTGGGCTCTCTACACCCCCTCACATGAAATGCTCCAATCGAGTGGCATATGTTTGGGTTCAGCGACCAACAACCAAGCCGAATACACTGCCCTCATCGGCCTCCTGGCCGATGCCCAACATCATCGTATTCGTCACCTTAGCGTCTTTCTCGACTCTTAACTAGCCGTTCTCCAGCTCAACAATGTGTATCGCATACGCGATCCTTGCCTCTTTCGCAAATACCTGCAGGTTAGACTTTTATCTCAACATTTTGATTCCATTACATTTACACATATTCCAAGACAATTGAATCAAATTACAGATAACCTAGCTAATATTGTGTTAGACTGGCATATATCACATCAAGCTACCTCTACACATACATAAACACATCAACAACCTGTCACAATATATATAGATTAGACATCATCAACACATTAACAAAACACATGTAAACACCACATAGATCTCAAAATATATACTCATGTATATATATAAAACGGTCCACAGTGCCATCCAAATGTTTACATACAAAAATACAAGTATCCATAGGCGAGTGAAGCACCTCGGTACAAAATGGGCTCACCAGCCTATATACAACAATACAACAATACATAGAGCACCACTTAAGGTGCCTCTAGAGCACCACCTCCTGCCCCTCCCTCAGGCGGTGGTCCCCCACCCACTACTGATCCCTCCTGCCCCAGAGGTAATCATTCGGTCATCGCAGCACCTGCTACTGCTGCCCATCGTACCACGGCCCACCATAGCGGCATAATCCCCCCACACTACTCCAGGATGCCCTCATCCTGGATGTGAAGCCACATGCCCTCAGGCACGCCTTGTAGCGCCGCCTCTAGGCGACGACGTATGACCTCAAAATCTGCTTCGACATCCATCGGAGGAGCATGTGATGGCCCAGCACTAGGGTCATCAAATCGATGTCTCCTCGTTGCTCTCTCAGGATTAGTTAGTCTCACCTCGGCGTCCTCATGCCAACATCTCTCTCCAACTTGCGGCCCTCCCCACGGCGGTATCTCCAGCTCCTGACGAGCCGACGCTCTCCACAACTCAACCTCACGCCCGTGAGGTGCCACATCTGCACATACAAACAAACAACATATAGTATCAACATCTATATCATATACATATGTCCTGCTATCTCAAAAAACATATATATAAAACTCATCAACATACCTCGACAGTCAAACACCTCCCCTGGATGTAACACCATGTCCGGATCCTCTCGGAAGTCAACCCCAACATAGGGGAACTACAATGTCACCTGCGTCATTTGCCACCACACCTGTGCCACCCCAGCAGTAAAGAAGTGGTCGCCCTTTCCATGACCATGGAAAAGAAAAACAGTCGACCACCACTTTGGTCACAGCTCTCGTGCCCCAGGCGCACCCAACAAAATCCTAGGGCGCAACATAGGCACCCTCTCCAAAAACCAAGCCACTAAGATGGACCCGAAGGCAAACTATCCTGTATCCATGGACCAATGGTCTAGCTGACCTACCATCCTAGCATGCAGCGTAAGCCCCCAGGCAAAGTGCTCACTGGCCAACACCCTCTCCATCACACACAGCTGACCACCACTGATCCGCTGCGTCACAAGAGACCCATACACTCTCACAATCATCGCTGCTATACAACGATGCGCTAGGGCATCCATCACCCCAATTCTCACAACAGTTCCAGACATAAATTTCGCCCCCGAACAATACCTCTGGCCAATTTTCGCTAGTGCCACATCCCTCGGTAACACCGGCTCCGCCAGTAGGGGCGTTCCCTGAAAAGGGAGGCCAGTAAAAAAGTATACATCCTCCACTGCAGTGAAGGCAATCTACTCTTCCCGCACTATGAAACAATGCAGGTTTGAACTCCACATCCAGATAAGGAACTGCAGGAGATACTCCTGTGCCCGTATCAATGGGAACTCAAAGAACTTCAGTATCCCACAGGTTGCCAAAGTCACACGTACCCCCGGCTCCTCAATAGCCACGACGTCTCTCAGCTGGGACCAATCCTGCTCTCGCTAATCAACCAACATCGTTTACAATGATCACCTGCAACCATATAAACTAGTCCTAAGTCAGCCAAATGGACCATAAAAAACATTAAAAAGATAAGTTTTACACCCGTCAACCTTGCCCCCAAGGCGCAGCTGTTTAACCCACAGGTGCACACACATGCATGCCTGTTCACTCCATAGGTGTGCACATATGCGTGCCTGTTCACTACATAGGTTCACTCTCAGGTGCACCTGTACATCCTTTAGGCGCGCACGAGTGCGTGCCTGCTCAACATACAGGGGTGCCTTCATGTGCCCTTGTCACGAACACAGGCGCGCTTTAAAGCGCGCCTGTCCACTACACAACCGTGCACACATGCGCAACTGTGCAACCAACATGTGCGCACATTGTGTGTGCCCTTGACCCCCTTAAAATCACCCCCATGTGCACCTATTTGGTGGGAAAGAGTGCACTTGTGCGTGCATACTTTCGGATCTCCTGCACAAGTGGGGGCCCACACCCATAAAACCCCCTGTATGGCCCTCCGTACAACCCCTGCCCAAAAAAGGAAACCCTAATTCTATGCAGGATGATCAGAACACTAACCTGAAGCTCGCTGGTCCTTGATCAGATGCCTCATCCTCCCAGAATCTCCAAATCTCCTCTGAATACTTCTCGTCCAATCACTATAGCAGCAAGTACAAATGAGATGGCAATGCGGGCCCTACAAATATATATAGGCCTTTTCGCCAAACTTCCACTCACCATTTCGGGAGCTCTGACTGTCCATTTCTCGATCTGTCTTCAGCCACAGGATCAAGATCCCGTCATATACATCACGACAGTCCCTGGGCCTCTTTTCATCCTAAGCCCCTAGGACGCCATTTTTTCATACCCTGACTAGGTACGCATGCGCATATTCAAAATTATCAAATAAATGCTCATATGATCGATTCTCTTCAAATATTGTTCACGTCGGGTATTTGGTTTTCATGTGTGTAGGTACTTGGTCATCATACATCAACGCAACCCCTTCAGGTATATACTCAGTACTGGCATGTAGTCATTCCCTCTGAATCTTACTTGCATCT
>JASDQU011176464.1:6128-26629 GCA_032191745.1 Picea mariana
ATATGGGCATCAATGCATTTGATATTGATTAAGAATTCAAGGTTCTTCATGCTTTTAACCCCTACTTATATCGATTTTGCACATCGCCTTTTTGAATTTCAATATTTCAAACATGAAATTCAAATTTTGTTTTTGAAATTAGCCTTATGGCATGTTGTTTCATGTCAATTTCTTCGGTTGCAGCTTGTTTTGATTATGATCTTAGGCACATAGTGAAACTCAACGATTTTATATATCACTTATTTTTGGTGTCTATTGATTACATTATTCAAATATATGTTCGGAATAGGGTTTTATTTGAGCTACAAAAAATAATGAGCTATGAAAGGGATACCTTTCATCCTAAGTTTTATTAATATTCTTATATTACATGATTTGGATGAAAGAAATTTTTGAAAATCTTGTTAAACTTCACTTAAGAGACCATTATCAATATTTATTGTTTGTATTGCAAAATATTATGAACAATGTATATGATTCCAAGGATAATCATCACAACATTATATTGTTAAGGCTAATGTACTCTACTGAATCAATGATCTGATTGACAATATATTTTGAACTTTGTGATTACCATATGGCGTTTTGAGTTCTTGTTGCATGTTACACATAGTAGAAGAGGACGTCCTCCTCTGTCTCACCATAAATACAAACTAATTCGCATATGAAAGTAGAGATAGAACTTGTACTTAATATGTTTTTAACATTTGGGGATTTTCGAAGGGTTTACATTTTACTGTGAGCGAGGGTTTTCATGTATTTGTTTCTACATTCACATATTCACCATAGAATTTCACCCCGTAAGATGCCTTGAGTCATATTGGGTGTACTACAATGGGTTTAATATCCATATGTGGGCTTCCAGGCACTAAATTTGTTGAAGCAAATAAGGATTGTCATCCCATGCTCCAAAAGGCTAGTTGGTTTGAATTTTTAATGATGTTTCATGGGCACAACCTACAGGTGGCCTGAGCCTTTGCGCTTAGTTTCCATGGGAAGTCTACAAATATTGAGTATGTCATGATGCATATTGATGAAGACCTCATTGTAAGATCCATGAATTTGTCATTAAAGGGTGAACGGTGGTTCAAAACTAAAAGGGTTAGGAATATTCCTTGGTCTGAGTTTCTAGTCTCGCACAAAATAGAGTATAATTCAAAAGGTATTCCCTCATCCCTTGTAAAAAAGAAATGGCAATTTCTTTTATGGATAATCAAGATAAACATTATATGCGAGGATTGCTACAGTTTATTGTTTTATTACCATTTTCTCATGTTAATGGTCTTTGTGGGTTTTGAGTTAAATTTGCCTTTTCTTCTTGTTGAGGAGTATTACGAAAATGTCAATATTTTATCAAAGAAGTTGTCTCAGTTCATAAAGAAACCTCTTCCATCATGGATTAATTATAATCCTTGTCGAGTTTCATTCAAACCAGGTTAATGATTCTTGGGACACTTTTATTAAATGAAACAATTTTGTTGAAACCCGAGAGCCAGTTTCTCATACTTGGGATTTGAATCAGGGTTTGAATCCACAAATTTAATAGGAGATAATGACATTGATATCCCTCACATCCCAGATTCAAAGAAAATTTCAACAAGGATTACACGTAGTCAATCTTAGATATCGAGCTCGATTTTTGACCCTATGGCCTTGGATAGGAATAAAAGAATCTCTTTCGAGTCTTCTGGACAGTCTACTGCCATTTCCCCTTTTCCTGATTGTCACGAAAATGTTAAATCCTATGTTCCCAAATCATGTGAAAATCTAAAGAAGTCAAATAACTTCAAGAACAAGAGACAAGGGAGAAAAATATCAAGGATGGTCTGAAATAAATTTAGCAAGGTTTCCAATATTATTTCTCCTATTACAGTCATGGATGATGAACCTGAAGATACAATAAGATCATCTCATCATACATAGGCTAGAACAATCCCAGAATTTAACAATGAACCTATAGCTACAAAAAAGGAGCTTGAAAAGGAAAATCACATGGATAACTTAAGAATGGAAGTTTTTTTGGAAAGATAAATACCATAGCAGAGTGCCTATCCTAGAGTCAAAATTAATCAATTTGGAGCTGGAAAATCAACAGCTCAATTCAAGGAACAAAAACTTAATTGCATAATATGAAGAGAAAATTGTTGAGCTCAAACGAAAATCGGTTAAAATAGAAGGCTCGATAGCAATCAATTCGCCAAGGGTTAATATTTTCATTAACTCAGATTTTAGTAATTTTTCTTCTTGATGCTCAAGTGTTAATTTTAGAATTTTGTTTGGCAGGTATGAACTTCTTGTTTTTGTTTCATTTTATTTTTAGAAAGAGCAACTACAGAATTTAAAATTCGGTTGCCTCTCTAATTTCATTTTATGTATTATTCATTTTATTTATTATTAATTTTTTTATTTGTTTTAATAGATATAGAGCATGTGATATGGACCAGGAATAATGGACAGATGATATTTTCAAGCTGCGAGGATAGGCTTATGGAGAAAATCCGTTAATCTTTTAAATAAAGCTTTTCCCTATTTTTGTACAATCTATTGTAATTCAAGGTTTGTGAATTAAGACTATTTTATAATATCCCATTCCTAATTTTGAGGAGATAATTTCTCTTTAATTAATGTTAGTTGTTAGTCATAGCTATAATTCTTTTCTTATAAAAGAGAGAAAGAAAACTAAATGGAGGGGGGTTCCAGATTTGAAACTTGTGGGAATAATTTTGCAGTGAGAGAAAGGTTTGATTACACTATTGTATTAGAGTTATTTTCTTTCTGTGGAATTTCAGAGGATTGTATAAAGATAGAGATATTTGAAGCTAATAACAAGTTTYTKTTTTCATGCAYTGTTGTATAATYTRTAAGTTGCTTGTTATTTCTTATTGKTGATTCATTTYTKATTTAAATTTTTTAATTTCGTAAAGCTATCTTTACAGAGAAAACAAATTTTRAATCAGAATYAGATTATAGATTCAAGGAAACKTGATTRYAGTTAATGATAACTATTTATCATTTAATKACAATCKTGTTTTKSTTTTAATTACTATCACATTAKAAGAACTATTTCTTTAATATGATAGTAKATCTTAAATTGAASTCATAAATGGGTTTAATTRTATGTTGTGGTTSTTTTDATAACTATTTATTGAAGTCATTCCATTGCATATTTGTGTTCATAGTTTGTAAATCACATGAACTAGTTCTATGATTTGCAAATGAATCCTAACCTTAAATTCAATCTCAGTCCTTTCCCCTTTTTATCATTTTCCTCTTGATTTGGATGATATATGTATCTTGTCCTAATCAAGATAGGATAGATTAGATTTTTTTTTATTGTTTGCATCCTAGATTAAAACTACATTTGCATTTAAGTCTATAAAGTCTCCTTTCGCAGGAGAAAAATCCAGTGTGGCGTGATTGAGTCCTTGAGTCAGCTTAAGGATTGCCTTCTTGTAAGCATGTTGCAAGAGATTGATCCCTCTCCCTCTGTCCACTAATAAAAACAACTGACAAGATACATTAGTGGATAGAAGGTTGTGTATATATCTTTGTACATACAGATTAATTTAGCTTAAATTAACTTTAGCCTAGTCTTAGAAGAAGGGTAACTAGACCCATAAACCCAGTCAAAATCACCATTCCAAACGAATAAGGGGCTAATTGGAGTCCTGACCTGGTGATTTACCAAATGTTGATTATGGTCATTTTTGGCCATCAACACAAAGCCATGCTAAAATTACAAATTCGATCACTTACCAATCTAAATTTTTCCTTAAGTATAACTTAGCTCATACAGGCTCAGTGTTGAAACTAGAGCTCTGAGGCTTCTTGTTGATCTCTAGTCCATACAAGTCCAGTGTTGAACCAATATCTCGGATACCAATCTGTAACATCCCCAGCCACCCCTAACTGGGCCATGTCACACACTTCTCTCCAAGTATGCTTTGATACCACAATGTAACGTACCCAGTCTCTCACTAAGTCTCATTACCTCATTGTAACGTTTCTCGTTACTAGCACTTACAACATGATCCAAGATTGCTCTAAATCAACCAATTTGTAACATCCCCAGCATACTACTAGTCCATGATACTCAAAAAATCCACTGTGCAAATACTATACTATACTATATTGTAGTCTGTGCAATATCACTTGAAGTAATGTGTTCAACCTCCATATGAGTCTCATCACACTAATTTTCACCTTTTAACACAAGTTTAAGCAGCGAAAGTAACTCAAAAAATTGTGCACACCAACATACCAATCACACAACACAATGTGCACACAACCACCCTGGCGTCACACACCAATTATGATTTCCCTATGCGCATGGTCTATTTTCCCGAACGCACACATGATTTCCAGCCTCCTGTGCACACAGGTTACTTTCCTGCACACCCGGCCATTCAATCTTGTTCTTGAAGACTCATAACCAAAATTACAAGGTTAACTTAACAAGAATGACTATCAACATTTATCATATCAATGCACGACTAGAAATAAAAGTTATAAGCACCATACTTACATGTGCAAGCAACATTAGACAGAATAACGACAATTACTTATATGCGACAACATACAACAATTAACCCATGTCAAACATAGATAAGAAAGCACAAAGTAAACAAGATAAGCACATATAAAAATTTGTCTTTATGAAAGTCACCAACTGGGCACAAAACTCAAATGTTCCTCCTAGCCATAGAATTTGTTGTTCATAATCTTTCAGCAACAGGTCACCCCCGAGATAGGGCTTAACTCCACCAGGGAAAAAGGGTTCCTAGCAACAAGCTAAAGTCTGATTCTCAACATAATTGCTCAATCCTAGGTGCCCGCTAATGCAATTAGCCCACAGTCCCTCATTCCCCACGCACCTGTCACACCCAAGGAAGTGTGCCCCTTCTCTACTCAATAGTGCCTCAGCTACCCCACTTCCCTTCCAAGGTTACCAACAACAAGCTGGACATGAACCCTCTAAGCCCTACGACTAATACCCAATGCACCAGGGAACAATTCTCAGCAACACTCTCACTTGGAGAGTATGCATGCGGGCCTGACGACTCGCTTCTTCAACAACAAATCTCTCACCAAGAGAGATTTCTCACGAGCCTGAAAACCCGTCTCTTCGACAGTAAATTTTGATTATAGACCTGCAACTCCTTACAAGCTTCTCTGTGGAGATAAGGTAATAGTCATCCTCTTCCTAGAACCGATTGTGAGTGGACAACATAGAGACACCCCTTTCTTGTGGATTCGTAGCGCCATCTCGGGGGTGATTTTTTGTTGAAATTTGGAGCAACAAATATACAGTTGGGTGGAGTGTCTTCCCTCTACAGGGATTGCACATTAGGTTTAAAAGATAAGTGTTTATCTATGTTACATTGTTTATATTTATGGGTTTCATTTGTTATGCATATACTATGTTCTTCAGTAAATTACATGATGTTATGTATTGTATAAATGACTGCATTTATAATGTTGTTAATACATGTTGAATCCTCAATGCATTTCATTTTATCATGGAATTCATTTGTTGTGTATTCACTCTGGGGGGGCTTCAATAGAAAAATGTATAATACATTTTTCTATTAAATCCCCCCCCTATTGGTACATTCCACTAAGTTACACTACTCTTATATATATCCCCTCATAGTTGTCCATCCGAGCATTTTAAGCAATATATGTGTTGTTGTGGGAATGTTTAATAGGATTGTGTTGGCGTCAAAAGTCACTCCTGGAATGCTATCAGGAGCAGAGCCCGACGCCCATCAGTTTTATGTCACAGTGGTTTATAGATGGGGTGACCGAATGGAATCCAACTCAAAACAATATCGTTCCAACTCTGAAACTAGGCTAGGCATGCATAGGTGAGTGAGGTCTTAATAAACTTCAGACAGTGAGTCGTAGTAAAGGGTGGACAAGCGGAAGACTTATATGGAAAGAGTGTGAAGGTCTGTTATAAATGACAGGTTCCTAACAGACTGCAGAAGAAGGGATCCAAACGCAAGGTCTTCTTGCACTTGAATACAAAACACCAGAGAATACAATAATGCAACGATAAATCATTTATCATAATTGAATTGCACTAATTCGTGCGACTCATTCAATCACGAACTCTCTAAGCATGAGACGAAAATTAGATGGAGCGAGAAAACTGTCTGTCATAAAACAAGATATTTCAAATACAGATGCATATCCAACAAACTAGAATGTCTATTAAACTTTACAGTCGGGAGCTCTGCTCTACCATTGATCCTTACAAAAATGGCCAAAATGCCTACATATACTTGGAACTAACTCTGGCGCTGAAGGCGCGATCATATCGTGAATTCAATGCTTAACGTTGAGGAGCTTCTCTGTCAGGATGGGCTATCGGTCTGCCTCAATCAAATCTGCTCTCTGCTTCCCTGTCGTTCACCTCTTTAATTCATCATGGCTCGTGCCAGGGGGTAGCTGAGCCATTTAAATGCCGAGTTAGTGTGTGTAGACCTCTTTTGGCTGGTCACGAAATCGGGCCTGGCTTCTCTAGAAGAAAGGGTACACAGGACCCTCCTAAACAGACTGTTGGTCAGACCCTCCATGCCTTGCAATTAATGATTGAGGCAAGGCCTCAACCACCCTATCTTTTCTTCATTCATTGTTGAGTCGAAGCGGCTCTTTGGATCCTTGAGTGGAATCCCTGATGAAAACCCGACCCAATCCACAGGTCTCTTCTTCTTTCCTCACAGTCTCTTGTACTTCACCATGACTTTTCCTCGACTTTGTATCGGGTTTCGAGGTTTCGCGTTCCCCGTTGTCAAGAGTTCTTGACCCTTTGAACTCCCGATTCTCTGAGGAGCGCTCTTTTGTCCTTATCTCCTCCTAGCTAGGCTCAGGTCCATACGACCATCCCTCATAAGACCGCAGCCCTATACCTTCGTCGGATTTTCGGCACTTGTGATGTCACAATGCACATGTCTCCATGACTCGTGATTCCCCAAGTCGCGACGCACCTTTTTCCGCTCTGGCCCTCCTAGCTTAGCCCTGGCCAACGTGACCGTCACCCATGACTATGACCTTACCCCGTTGGTGTTTTATAATTTTCGATGCCAAAAAGCATAAGTCCACGGGACTCGCGATATGCCGAATCCCGACTTCACCTGCCACCTGTCCTTTTCTCACGTGACCTCTTCTGGGGTCCACCTTCGTCACGATCGGGAAATTGCGTATCACGATTTTGCAATGCATAAAACTCTCGCTCCCAGGATCTTCGATATCCCGATGGCTTCAACTCCAATAGACGCTTCCCTATCGGGACCCTCCCCGATAAAGCTGATCTCCTGCCACGTGTCCTTTCCAAATGAACGGTCCCTATTGACTCTCGGGGATTCAGGACTTTCTCTATCTTGTTTCTATTTCTTGTCCCGAGACAAGAAATATCGCTAACATTAGGCTCCATGGGGGATAGAGTCGTCCCTTTGATGCTCTAAGAACTCATTCCGCAGCTTCAGTTCCTTGCTGTTGGGCTATGGAGTCATGCTGAAAACATCCCGCTGCTGAAAATACAGGCTGAAAAATAAAAGTAACAAAATAAAGCTACATTCTCAAAGGAGCTTATTTATACACAATCCTAAACTAATAAAATATTTTACATGGGCTAGGTGAAAGAGAACTTCCACCATAGCCATTCAAGCAGCTTCCTGGATATAAGCTCCTTCCTTCTGTCGATGATCACCAGCAGATGGTGTAACCATGACAGCAGAACGGTTACACTCTTCAACTCCTCCTTACAGGCTGGAGTTGAGATGAAATAGGGCGGCTCCAAAGCATAAGGGAAATGCCACTCCATGTATTCGCTGACAGGGTCATCAAATGAGTGGCCAATTCCAGGAAACTGGTGACAGACGACCTCTTCTGCTACACAGTTGTTCACCTACAGTCGAATATCTCTAATAAGCACAGGTGGGTGAATAACTGAAAAGGGCTCACTGATCTCAGGTGGTGGCTGCTCACTGACTGGCTCTGCGCAGTCTGTAAACTGCATCTTCGACTGGTCCTCTGGTTCTTCTGGTACCTCTTCTTGGCTCTCCCAAGGGTCAGAGTCATCATCATCATAGATAGGACCTGTGGGAGAGCTCTGCTTTTCAATTTGCTGCTCAGGGGAGCTGATTTCCTCGCATTGTCTTTCATTTGTGAACAGAGGAGAAGGCTCTGCAGTATTCTCTTGGAAGTTCTGGGTGTCCAGCTCAGAACCTGATTCATAGCTGTCATACACGGGCTGGCTGCTACTTGGTTCATCAATCTGTGATGTGGGGCCCTGCTACTCCTCAACTGAGCTAGGTGAGCACCAAGCTTCTTCATCTTGCAAACAAGGAACGATCTCCAGATCCTCCTTTTCAATCCCATATGTAAATACATCGTGGGAAATCTCGTGAAGAAAAAGAGAACAGTCCTCCTCCACAACTACCACTTCATCATTTTGTTCTGAGACAGCAAGATCATCATGGGCAGATGCTAATGCACTCACAAAATCTTTAGTCATCTCCTTTAAAGAGCCATCTAGAACATCTGCCTTGGTGACTAGAAAATCCTCCCCATGGTCCTTAGATTCCAACCTTGCATGTTGGGAAATGAGAGGTATCATTAGTTCACTCAGAGCAACTTCCTCCCCCAGTATTCTATCCTTACAGCCCTCATCATCACAGCCTTCTTTAGACATAATCATATCTGGGAGGATTTATTCTTCTTGGTTCTCCCATGGGTTAGATTCATAATGACCATAAACAGGTCCCATGGGAAAGATTTTTTTATAATCGCCCTAAGTAGAGTTGCTAAGGGCCTCTGCTTCAAAGGATGGGAAATCCTCAGCATATTGTTTAGCTTCCCACCTGTCAAATATGGTAGTGAGAGGTTTTATCAGTTCCACAACTCCGTTCGAAGTAGAAGAATGGGGAGGAGAAAGGACTGATTCCTGATCCAGGTCATCAGGATCCTCCCCACAGCTTACGTCAGAAACAACTTTCTCTTGTATAGAGTTGTGGTATCCCTCAAAACAATTATGACAAATTAACTCAGGGGGGTACAGCCTCTGACAATAGGCAGTGAAAGCTGCGTGGAATTCACTGAGTGAAGAAATGCTAGCAGGGGGTAAAGAATGATACCACTTACGCGCATCCCCTGCTAATGAGAACATAAACATTTTCAGTAATACATCCTCATGATGTATCTCCCACTGATGCATGAGTTCATGAAACTCACTGAGGTGTTGAGCAGGATTGTCCTCTTCACGCTCTCTAAATCTGGGCAAATAATCGCCCCATTCATCCATAGAGGGGACAACATTAGGAAAACCAGGAATAGCAGAAAAATTAAAAGGAGAAAACCTTCGAGCTAGGATTTCCTCCATATCGAACCAGTGGAGTCGCCAATTGATCCTTGAATCATGGAGNNNNTCAAAGGCCAGATCTTAACATTATCGTCACCCCAAGAAACTTCTCAGGCTGAGAAAGAAGCCGCTGAAACCTTCTCGAGAAAGTTCCTCTGGGTCAGCTTTCATGTGTGCCAACAGTGGCCACAAATAAAACAGTAAAGTGGAAACAATGGAGTCGCCAGAGTGGAGTTGCCAGGTGCACAGTAGCAATCCGAATAATTCTGATTTTTGATGCACCTTAAGAATCAGTTGATCGTTGTCATTCTGCCCAAGGAAAATCTTCAACTTCGTCCCCGGCAATGGTGCCAGAAATGTTGGCGTCGAAAGTCACTCCTGGACTGCTATCAGGAGCAGAGCCCGACACCCATCAGTGTTATGTCACAGTGGTTTATAGATGGGGTGACCGAATGGAAGCCAACTCAAAACAATATCGTTCCAACTCTGAAACTAGGCTAGGCATGCATAGGTGAGTGAGGTCTTAATAAACTTCAGACAGTGAGTTGTAGTAAAGGGTGGACAGGCGGAAGACTTATATGGAAAGAGTGCGAAGGTCTGTTATAAACGACAGGTTCCTAACAGACTGCAGAAGAAGGCATCCAAACACAAGGTCTTCTTGCACTTGAATACAAAACACCGGAGAATACAATAATGCAACGATAAATCATTTATCATAACAGAACTGAACTAATTCGTGCGACTCAGTCAATCACGAACTCTCTAAGCATGAGACGAAAATTAGATGGAGCGAGAAAACTGTCTGTCATAAAACAAGATATTTCAAATACAGATGCATATCCAACAAACTAGAATGTTTGTTAAACTTTACAGTCGGGAGCTCTGCTCTACCATTGATCCTTACAAAAATGGCCAAAATGCCTACATATACTTGGAACTAACTCCGATGCTAAAGGCGCGATCATATCATGAATTCAATGCTTAACGTTGAGGAGCTTCTCTGTCAGGATGGGCTGTCGGTCTGCCTCAATCAAATCTGCTCTCTGCTTCCCTGTCGTTCGCCTCTTTAATTCAGCATGGCTCGCGTCAGGGGGTAGCTGAGCCATTTAAATGCCGAGTTAGCATGTGTAGACCTCCTTCGGCTGGTCACGAAATCGGGCCTGGCTTCTCTGGAAGAAAGGGTACACAGGACCCTCCTGAACAGACTGTTGTTCAGACCCTCCATGCCTTGCAATTAATGATTGAGGCGAGGCCTCAACCACCCTCTCTTTTCTTCATTCATTGTTGAGCCGAAGTGGCTCTTTGGATCCTTAAGTGGAATCCCTGATGAAAACCCGACCCAGTCCATAGGTCTCTTCTTCTTTCCTCACGGTCTCCTGTACTTCACCATGACTTTTCCCCGACTCTGTATCGGGTTTTGGGGTTTCGCGTTCCCCGTTGTCAAGAGTTCTTGACCCTTTGAACTCCTGATCACCGATTCTCCGATGAGCGCTCTTTTGTCCTTAGCCCCTCCTGGCTAGGCTCAGGTCCATACGACCATCCCTCATAAGACCGCAGCCCTATACCTTCGTTGGAGTTTCGACACTTGTGATGTCACAATGCGCATGTCTCCATGACTCGTGATTCCCCAAGTCGCGACGCACCTTTTTCCGCTCTGGCCCTCCTAGCTTAGCCCTGGCCAACGTGACCGTCACCCATGACTATGACCTTACCCTGTCGGTGTTTCAGACTTTTCAATGCCAAAAATCATAAGTCCATGGGACTCGCGATATGTTGAATTCCGACTTCGCCTACCACCTGTCCTTTTCTCGCGTGACCTCTTCTGGGGTCCACCTTCGTCACGATCGGGAAATCGTGTATCGCGATTTTGCAATGCATAAAACTATCGTTCCCGAGATCTTCAATATCCCGATGGCTTCAACTCCGATGGACGCTTCCCTGTCGAGACCCTCCCCGATAACATTGATCTCCTGCCACGCGTCCTTTCCAGATGAATGGTCCCTATTGACTCTCGGGGATTCGGGACTTTCGCTGTCTTGTTTCTATTTCTTGTCCTGAGACAAGAAATATCGCTAACAGATTGCATTCATGCATTTATAATGTTGTTAGATGCATGAGTGTTTTAGCATGCTGCACTGCATCAATTTTAATGGCATCAGAAAAACATCAAATTGTCAAGTTTAGAAGTGGGGAAAACTACAGGGATATTGAAAGAGGACACTAGCCGAAGGTGAGGCTAAATGTCCATATTGGAAATGGTCATGGTTGACCAAACATGGTCAACCATGCTTAAGGTCAACCATAGTGAACCATGGTCAACAAGAGTGAACCATTGTCAACCATGGTCATGGTTATAGTCAATCATAATCAACAATGGGCATGCTTGACCAAGGTCAACCACAATCAACCATGGTTCTAGTCATGGTCATAGTCAACCATGATCAACCATAGTCAACCATGGAAATTTTCTGAGAGGACCTCACCTTATGAGCACTATGGGTAGTGGAATATTGAAACAAGACACTAGTTGAAGGTGAGGCTAAATGTCCATGTTCCTAATGGTCATGGTTGACTAAACATGGTAAACCATAGTCAACCATGGTCAACTATAGACAACCATGGTTATGGTCAACCATAAAAAACCATATTCAATCATAGACATGGTCGAGATCAACCATAGTCAACTATTCTTAAGGTCAATCATGGTCAATAATAGCCAACCATTGTCAACCATGGTCATGGTCAAACATAGTAATGGTCTACCGTGGTCATGGTTATGGTCAATCATAATCAAACATAGGCATGCTTGACCAAGGTCAACTGCAATTAACCATGGTTCTAGTCATGTTCATGGTCAACCATGATCAACCATAGTCAACCATGAAAATTTTGTGAGAGGCCCTCACCTTATGAGCATTGTCTATAGTGGGATATTGAAACAGGACACTAGTTGAAGGTGAGGCTAAATTTCCATGTTGGAAATGGTCATGGTTGATCAAACATGGTCAACCATGAACATGGTCAACCATAGTCATGGTCAAGCTCAACCATATTCAACCATGGTTAAGGTCAACCATAGTCAATCATGGTCATGGTCAACCATGGCTAACCATAATCAACCATGGTCAACAATAGTGAACCATTGTCAACCATGGTCATGGTCAAACATGGCAATGGTCTGCCATGGTCATAGTTATGATTAATCATACTCAACCATGGGCATGCTTAACCAAGGTCAACCACAATCAACCATGGTCCTGGCCATGGTCAACCATGGTCATGTTCAAACATACTCAACCATAGTCAACCAAATTTCAACATTGTCAATTATGGTCTATGATGTTGAACCATAGACAACCATGGTGAACCTTGTCATGCATAGTCAACAATAATCTACATGTTTATCTATAGTCAACATTTACACCCATGGTCAACCATAGTCAAATTTGGTCAACCAACTTCAACCATGGCTAGTAATAATTTAACATACTCAACCATGGTCAATTGAATTCAACTTTAGTAGACCTTTGTTTACTAAAGTCAATCATAGTCACACATAATCAATCATGGCTAACCAAATTCAACTATGGCTAAACATAACCAAACATGGTCAACCATACTCTACCATGGAAAACCATAGTCTAATGTGGTCATCCATGGTCAATCGTATCATAGATATTTCATTATTAATTATATAGATATGGTCAACCTAGTCAATTATGCTCAACATGGCCATCTTTGGTTAGCCATGGTCAACCATTTCATATATATTTCATTATAATTATATTGATATTTTAATTCACAAATCTACTAATCCACCCCACACTAATAGTCCTAGTCTAAACGTTCTATGAAATGACTCTTCTCCGACGATTTTTTCCAGAAATATTTGCTCGAAATCGAGCAAGAAATTGTTAGATTCACAAATTTGAGTGATTACTTCTGTATAATCTGAGTGGCCCAGGGGTTTTTCAACATGTTGAATCCATTTCTGCATTCAAAAATGGGTTTTAAATAACAAAAATTAGTGATTTCGTGCAGATTTATATGGTCGGATTTTTGCGAAAAATCCATTTCATAGAATAGTTAGACAACACCACACTAATCTACACCACTCAAGTTCGTTGTCAACTAGCACAACCATATAAGTAAAAGTGATCAACGCCATTTTCCACCTTTCAAAACTAATGACACCAATTAACTTATATCAACCACTTTTACTTATGCGATTCTACTCTTATATAATGAAATGTGTAGGAGGGACTTGAGCCCATTTAAAATGCATATCATATCCTAAATTCCCGATCTAGCAACGAACGTACCATGTACCGATGGGCATCGAAGTGAAATCCGCATATGATTCTTACATATTATATCTTTATCATAAATGGTGTGCCTCTAGGATTGGTTTCCAAGGTTAATAGAATTTATTGAATATGGAACTGGAATGTCGTTAATGGCCTCACTTGTCTCTTTTCATCGAGCAATAAGTAGCCTGCTATGCAGCATTCAATGTTGCGGTTGTATACTACTCATCTTTCTTTCCTTCTTGTGCGTAGCAGGCTATATATTGCTCTCCTTTCTTTTCTTTGCATGCTTTGGGAAACATACACCTTTGCCTATAATTATTGGCGTGTCTAATTGTTCTACGAAATGGTTTTTTTTGTCGAAATCTGACAATTAAAATTTGCACAAAATCATTATTTTTTGTTGTTCAAAATCCATTTTTGAATGCAAAAATGGATTGAGCATGCTGAAAAACTTATGGGGCGGTCAAATTATACAAAAAGAATCACTCAAATCTGCGGATCTAACAATTTCTCATTGGATTTCAGGCAAATGTCCCCGGAAAAAAAATCGTCGTTTCATAGAACGTTAGACTATGGCATAATTATTGTCGTTGTCTAACTGTTCTATGAAATGTTTTTTTTGTTGAAATCCGACGACATAAATCTACACAAAATCACTATTTGTTGTTGTTTAAAATCCATTTTTGAATGCAGAAATGGATTCAGCATGTTTAAAAACCCTAGGGCACTCAGATTATACATAAATAATCACTCAAATATGTGGATCTAACAATTTATCGTCAAATTTCGGATAAAAATCCCCAGAAAATATTGCTAGAAAAGACTCGTTTCGTAGAACGTTTATACTACGACATAATTATTTGAATTATTTGACTTGGTAATAGATATCTCCTTGCCTTTCGGTATTTCTTTTCAATACATGTGTTTAGTTGTACAAATGAATGTTGTGTGTATCAGAGAGAGGAGGAAAGTAAGTGCTAAATTTATCTCACATCATATAAGAGTGTTTTCACGTCTGCAACATTTTTTTCCGGGTGACTTTCATCAGCAAAAGGGACTCAGAAAAGGCAAGTAGCTTTGTTCTTTTTTAGCTTGAAAGATGGAATTTTTGAAGACTGGAGATTAAAAATTAATTTTTGATCGCTAGGTTTCGCAATAGTGGCAGAATGGAGATCAACTCACTGTTATCTTGAAAATTTGAAAATGTGAGGTGATGTATGCTTGGTTTCTGTGATTTATTATGGAAAATATCAGCCATAAAGGCATTCATTAGAAAATATGCCTAAACTAAGGGGAAAAGGGGCAAGGATGAAATTTTTTTAGGATCACACAATAAATCTCACTTAATATTATAAAATATTTCGAAAGTTTTAAGCGAAAAATGGCAAATGACGAGGAAATCGATAGTCTTATCTCAAATTGTGAGATAAGCAGTGATAATCGGCAAAAAGAAAAGAAACCTGAACCTAAATTTAGACAAAATAAAATTCGTAGGGATAGAAATTTGGTTTTCCAGCCACTCGGGAAAATTAATAAATTGAATGTGGACAATAAAAAGAAAGGTGATGAACCTATCTACATTGTATGAAGCGCTGGAAGATTTGTAGAAATTGAGAAAAGACAATATCACAGACTCAAGAATAACTGCAAGGACCAACAACCTTCTACAAATGAGAGACTGATCTATTATATTTGTTTGTCTGACTACATTAAAGATCTCCTCTATTTATAATAGGTTGAGAGGAGACATCATTAATGAAGGTAGATGGATAACTCACTCATTGAAGTAATAAGACAAGGAGATGGTTGGGAAATTTACCCACTCCAATGATAATTCAAAGAAGCACATGGTGGTTGTCCGCAAACAACGAAGAAGGATGGCATGTCCTACTTGTCCTAAGTAGACTTATACATCAACGTCCCCCCATAAGTTCAACTTAGGGAAGTAAAAAAAAAATCAAAAAATATGGGTCCTGGCTAGTAGGCCTACTAAGGTACCCAATACAAACTCTCATAAGTGGAGAAAAGGAGAAAACCCGTAGGAAAAAAACTCCTCTCCTAAAGAGAGAAAACAACATAAATAAGTGAAGGTAGGAGGTCTCAAGATAACGCCCCAGAGACAAATTCCTTCACCCCAAGCATCGATCGTAGTTGAAGAAAGCAAGGTGATGCCAAAGGTTTAGTGAAGATGTCAGCAACTTGTGCTTCAGTAGAAAAATACTCCAAGCTAAGAACACCATCCTCAATGAGTTGGCGAATGAAGTGCATGTGATCTCAATGTGTTTGGTCCATTGATGTTCCACTGGGTTGCAAGAAATTTGTATGACACTCTGATTATCGCACCAAAGAGTGGTGGAATGATCCTGCTAAATGCCAAACTCGGTCAATAGCTGTCGAAGCCAAAGAACCTCTTGACTAGCAAGAATTGCATCACGATACTCAACTTCAGCAAAGGATAAAGTAATTGCATATTGCTTTTTCCAAGACCATCTAATAGGTGTGGAGCCAAGACAATAGACAAATCTGTATGTGGAAGTTTGATCATAAACCGAACCAGCCCAATCAGAGTCAGTGAAGCCCACAAACTGAGAAGCACCAGAAGAGTATTGAATGCCAAAATTGGTAGTACTTGAATGTGCCTCAGAATGCGTTTTGCTGCCTTCCAGTGAATCTCATGAGGATATTGAGAGAACCAAGAGACAAGTCCTACTACAAAAGATATGTCGGGACGTGTATGAGTTAGATGCAAGAAACTCCCAACCAGTTGTCGATACAATGAAGGATTAACACGTGGTGAGGAGCAACTGGTAGAAAGGGTAAATCCTGACTTAAACGGAGTAGGGGTAGGTTTACAATCAACCATGCCAAAGTGCTAAAGTAAATCAAGTGCATACTTCTACTGAAAAATGGAGATTCCTTTAGAATACCGAAGACCTTGTAGACCAAGAAAATAATGCGGAAGTCCCAGATCTGTCATATCAAATTGTCCCATCAATGCTTGTTGAATACTTTGGATCATAGATGAAGAAATCCCCGTGAGAATTAAATCATCCACATACAGAACCAAAATCAAGAGATCAATACCCTGCTTCTGAGTGTAAACTGTAGGATCAGAGTGACAACGATCAAACCCATAAAAAATTAGAAAATGGTCCATCTTCTCATACCAAGCTCGAGAGGCTTGTTTGATACCATATAGAGAACGTTGGAGCCTACAAACAAGTGAATAATCCTGCACAAAACTAGGAGGCAGCTCCATGTAGATTTCCTCATCTAAATCACCATGTTGAAAGGCGCTCTTTACATCCATTTGGTAGACTGACCAGCCTTGGGAAGCAACAAGTGAAAGCACAAGGCATATAGAATTCATCTTGGCAACAGAGGGAAAATTCTTAGAGTAATCAATCCCTTCAACTTGTGAAAATCCATTGGCCACAAGACGTGCCTTATGCTTTTCAATAGAGCCATTTGTTGCATTTTTTGTCCTATAGACCCATTTACAGTGAACTAGCTTTCATCCCTTTAGAAGAGAGAAGAGATCCCATGTGTGATTCTTCATCAATAAAAAATACTCCTCTATCATGGCAACATCGCATTCAGGTATGCCAACAACGTCAGAAAATTGTTTTGGATCATTTAAGATAGTATGACTCAAAAAAGAGACACATATTGTTTGTGACTGAATAGGGGAAGATGTTGAAGATGAATAGTTGAAATCAGTTGGCTCATAGCCATACCTGTCAGGCCTCTTTCTCTCATGAAAGATCCTCCTGAGATGCAGTTCTTGATCAAGTTGTTCATCTTCTTGACCAAGTTGTTCTTGTTCAGGATGCTCATGCTATGTTGGTGCAGGTGGTAGATTTTCTTCTTGTTGATTTTGATGTTGAACTTCAAAAGGGTCATCATCATCTTCTAAAAAAAAATTGCCAACATGTTCAACACCATTGTCTGCATGACAATATGAAGATGGAGAAGGATTTGATGTGGGGTTGAATCCTTCATCAAAACAGATAGCTCATCGAAAGAATACTTCTTTAGTAATAGGTTCAAATAACCTATATGCTTTCATGTCCTCACAATAACCAACGAATATCAATGGTTGGCTTTTCTTCTCCATAGCTTTGCGCTTTTCAATTGGTATTGAGGCCCATGTTGGACTGCCAAATACTCTAAAAGTAGAGACATCAGGGTTAACATGGCTCCAAGATTCCTCTGGAGTCTTATGCAGTACTGCCCGATGAGGCATCCTATTATGAATGTAATTTGCACAGTTTACTGCTTCAGTCCAGAAGGAAGGTGCCATGTTCTTGGACGAATCATACAGTTTTTCATTTCTTTTAGTGTTATGTTCTTTATTTCAACAACACCATTTTGTTGAGGGTTGTAGGGAACAGTGAGCTGATGTTGAATGCCATGTTATCTACAAAAATTTGTGAATGTCTGATTGATATACTCCCCCCCATTATCTGTGCATAGTTTCTTGATAGAAAGAGATGACTGCTTCTCAACAAAAACCTTGAAGTTCTTAAAATTAGCAAGGACCTCACTCTTGTACTTAAGAAAGTACACCCAAGAACAACGTGAGAAGTCATCAATGAAGGTGAGTGAATACTTAGCCCCTGAAAATGAGTGAGTTGGAAATGACATGAGATCACTATGTACCAACTCAAGAGGTGTTGTAGCACGCCATGCTTTTCCTTTAGGAAAATGATCTTGATGTTATTTTCCAAGGACACAACCTGGACAAACTCCATTGGTGCAAGAAAATTTAGGAAGACCGAGCACCAATTTTTGGGTGTTCAACTGCTGCAAATATCTATAGTTGAGATGTCCAAATATTTCATGCCAAAGCCTACTCAAACATCACCATGTGCAATGAAAGAGGAACCTGAGGAAGCCTCAAAAGAAAGAAACTTTTCCATATGCAACAACAATGTATGGATTTTGTAGTTCTCGAATGATTACATCATTAGGAGAAAACTCTATTGTTTTCACATTACCAGAATGAAAAATCTGATATATAGAGAGAATATTTGCAGAGATGTCAGGAACAAGAACATCATTAATGCACCCTTTATCTAACTGCACTGTGTCGGATCCAAAAGCATCCAGTTGCATAGACTCTCCAACTGCAATCTGTGAAATGCTACATTCAGATGTAGAAGCCAACAACTCGTGAGAATCAGTCATGTGGTGTGAAGCACCATAATCAAGTATCCAGCTATTTGAAGATGTATACAAGGCTTGATTTGATAAAGCATGTTCTTTACTAGTAGAAGAAGGTTCGGGCACTGAAATCTTATGTTGCCTCATGGCTTCATTCAAAGCTTCAAGTTTCAACCAACACTTAGATTCTACATGCCCAAGTCCGCCACAAAAACTACAGGTGTCATTTGACTTCTTCTTCCTTGTCTTGGAGGAAGACTCACCAGACTTGGAAGATGGAGGAAAAGGTTTTTTTTTTCTGGTGAGGCTTGGAGGTAAACTCACCAGTTGGAGAAAAATCTTTCTTCTACTTATATCGAGCCTTGTGCTTAGTTTTGGAGGTATGAGCCACAAGAGCCTTATTGTTAGAGCCAGAAAGAGAATCTAATTGAGTAAGCTTAGATTGTTCTCTAGTAAGACGCTCACAAAAAATCTCAAAGGAAGGCATTTTAAACTCACTTCCCAGTGCATCCATAGTAGAATAAAATGCAAAAGAAAATACTTGATGAGGACCTTTTAGCTTGGATAAAATCAAGAAGATGCACTCTTCATCTGATTTTGTTTTTCCACGCCCTTTTAGTTGCACTACCAATAACCTAAATTTGGTAAGAGTATTCAACGGATGCATGCTCATCCGGTACTAGTGATGACAACTCCGCTTCCAATTGTAGGGCTTGAAATTCGTTGACTTTTCCAAATAAGGAAGCCAACTTGTCCCAACTTGCTTTCAGAGTCTTACAATCAACTATGTGGAACAACAAGCTATCTGACACATGCAAACCAATGAGGCCCATGGCTTCATCAAGTTTGTTAACTTCGCCATTTACAATAAAAAGTACAATAAACCACCAAATCTAGGTGTATTATCTCAAAAGGAAATGGAAACCTGGGCTCTATACAAAGAGCTCTAAAACTATTTACAACTTACTTATATTCCACACATAATGTTACTTGGATAGAGGCAATGATATTTAAATGTTGTCAAGTTCAGAACAAAAAATCCGTAGGATCATCTACCATTATCTCTTCAGCTGACAAACAAAGGCAGAATACCTCTATCTTTTCAGCTGACAAACAAGGACAGCATGGAGCACTGGATCTGGAGTGAGGGGATTGGGCCAATGATTTTTAAATAGTGTAATGCTAAAACATTGGGCCAATGATTTTTAATTAGTGTAATGCTAAAACAATTGCGAAGGAAAATTGGATTAGAATAAACCCTCGATGTTGAACTCCAGTGATGGTCAATGCTCGGAGGGCCAATCTCTTATAGCTTTAACGCCCCAAATTTTGAGATTTCCTCCCAATTTCATGAGGTGACATAGCATAGAGGCCCGCTGGATGAGATGGGCGCTTTGTTTCTCCTTCGATTTCCTCTCGGAATTATGGATAGCGCCCACCAGATCGACCGGACAAGCTGGACATTTGTTGGACGAACTGGATCTTTGTCGGACGAGCTAGGCGTGCTGGGCGTTTGCTGGATGAGCTGGGCGAGTTGTTGGACGTGTTGGGCGAGTTGTTGGTCGATTTGGACGAGGCAGATGAGCTAGGCGAGTTGTTGGGGCGAAGATTGGGCATTTTTTTAATTCTGGTGACAGTCATTGTGGAGGAGGGACGTCCCA
>JASDQU011176464.1:26729-36943 GCA_032191745.1 Picea mariana
ACAACTTACTTATATTCCACACATAATGTTACTTGGATAGAGGCAATGATATTTAAATGTTGTCAAGTTCAGAACAAAAAATCCGTAGGATCATCTACCATTATCTCTTCAGCTGACAAACAAAGGCAGAATACCTCTATCTTTTCAGCTGACAAACAAGGACAGCATGGAGCACTGGATCTGGAGTGAGGGGATTGGGCCAATGATTTTTAAATAGTGTAATGCTAAAACATTGGGCCAATGATTTTTAATTAGTGTAATGCTAAAACAATTGCGAAGGAAAATTGGATTAGAATAAACCCTCGATGTTGAACTCCAGTGATGGTCAATGCTCGGAGGGCCAATCTCTTATAGCTTTAACGCCCCAAATTTTGAGATTTCCTCCCAATTTCATGAGGTGACATAGCATAGAGGCCCGCTGGATGAGATGGGCGCTTTGTTTCTCCTTCGATTTCCTCTCGGAATTATGGATAGCGCCCACCAGATCGACCGGACAAGCTGGACATTTGTTGGACGAACTGGATCTTTGTCGGACGAGCTAGGCGTGCTGGGCGTTTGCTGGATGAGCTGGGCGAGTTGTTGGACGTGTTGGGCGAGTTGTTGGTCGATTTGGACGAGGCAGATGAGCTAGGCGAGTTGTTGGGGCGAAGATTGGGCATTTTTTTAATTCTGGTGACAGTCATTGTGGAGGAGGGACGTCCCATGACTATTTGTGACCAATAAGAAAAGAGAACCCAGACCAAAGAACTCACTAAGAGATGCACACAGGAAACCCTGGAGGTCGGACAGGAAAGGAACAACAACCACACAATTTACAAATAGAGTGTCGCCTTTCAATCTGGAATGAGGCGCATTCTTGCTTCCAGTAGACAAAGAAATTATGTGCCTACGCGGAACATAAATCTTGGATTTCGAATGGAGCAGCTAGCCAATTTGCAAGCAAGTGTTGCCTGTCGATCTAGGATGAGGCGGTGATGGATTAAAGAGAAAGGCGCTAGTGTGAGCAGATAAAGGGCTTTGAGCGAAGACGACAAGTTTAGGAGAGAGCAACTGGTTGGAAAAAGAACTAGTGCCCTACAAACCCTAACTGGATTCCTGCTCACCGTCCATCTTTGCCCCCCGCCTTTTTGGATTCCTGCTCGATTTTTGGTTCGGCTCCCCTACAGTGTTTATTTACCCTATACACTGTCCCTACCTTCCTCCTTCCTCTGGGTCAGCTCGGCCCATCTACCTTCTTTATTGGAGCTTGGCTTCCAAGGCATTTTCTCCGATGACTTGGCTTCCATGTCTCTGGATGGGACGCTTGTGTCTCCCCAACCTCTTTGTTCAGATTTTCGTTCAGCTCACCTATAGTATTTTCGTTCAGCTCACCTTTATTAACCCTCTGCATTTTCCTTTCTTTTATCTGCGTCAGCTTAGCCCATCTACCTTTTTGGCAGTCATGTGGTGTTCCTCCCTTATTTGCATATTTGCAGCTATATGGTGTCCCTTGATGTCTACACCCAGCTGTGGCATTTCTCCCTTATTTGCAGCTATGTGGTGTCCCTAGATGTTTACACCCATCAGTTCCCTCTTTACTTGGTTTTCATATATATTTGTGTATTTGTGTGTTTTGTTTAAACATTTTATGTTTTTTTAAATATATAAATGGATTCAGTGTGGTGAAAAAACAGAGGCACTGGGATTATACAGATTTACTCACTCTAATCTGCTTGCGGAATTAAACGAAAAATATGATCCAAAAATAACTAAAACATAAAACGTTTAGACTACGACTATATTGTGTTTCTTTTTAGTTTTTAACTTACCATCTGTTTTTGTTTCCTCTTTGGGAATTTTTTTGTTAGATTCTACCTTTGCATCCATTTTCAAAGTTACATTTCAGAACAACCTCGATGGTGTCACCACAAAAAAGTACTATGTTTATTTCCTTTTTATAGTTTTAGGATTTCATTAAATATCGCTGTGAGGTCTTTGTTTTTAAGAAATGATGTTTCGTGCACCAAATTTAGATGAGATACGAGATAGTGATGGAATATTAAAATTCTAGCCCTGCACTCTTTTCTCCACTTATTGCACTAGCTACTTCCCCTTCAAAATTATAATTAAAGGTGAACAGATATGTACAGGTGAACAGATATTATTGCACTCGCTACTTCCCCAGCTGAGGAGTTTATTTTCAAATTTGGCTTTTCCTTTATCTTTTTCTTTGGATTTGTATTTTTCTTTTTTCATTTGCAATCTTTTGGTCATTTTGTTTGTTTTTTTTATTGGATTTTGTTATATGGGGAAATATTTTTCTATGCAACAATAAATGGCGGTTATGGATTATCTATAATTTCTTACTTGAATGGGAGTTCATTTATTCAAAAAGATCATCCTTGTAAATTTTCCTTTCCCCTACATTTGCCCAAAATTTTTGGAGGAACTCTTAAATTTGTTTCAAGCAGTATAACTCATGTTTTAAAGGAAAGAATCGATTTTGGTCTTATTCTTTGAATTTCACCCATCCCACCACATCATTATAATTTCCTCTGCATTGGTAGTCATGGGGAAGGCTAATGGAAGTCAAACCTTAAAAGTACTACATCTCTTTAACTAAAAAAACTCTTGTACCACCTCGCCCTCTTCATCCAATTGGGCAAATGCAATTCACAATTTAGTTTATCAAAAGGGTGGCATACAAGAGGGTTGGAAGCACATATATTGTGGGAAGTACAAGCAAACCCGTCAGAGCTATGAACGCTCGCTGGAAATGGGGCCATGCTTGTATGGTACCAAGACATTTTTGTTAGGGTAATTCCACGAAGCTATGTCAGGAAAAAATAATAACTTTACATTAAATAGATCTGTACTCAACATTAAACTTCTTACTGCTTAACCCTACCTCTTCTATAGTATGAGGAAAACCCAAAATTAAAACATTTCCCTATGTTTGGATTCATGGATGTTAGACTAAGTTGATGTCGAGTACTTATATTTTAGAGCTTATATTACTTGATCTATTTTATGTGGGACCCATAAGTAATGGTTACATGTTTGAAGATTATATGAAACTTATCTTTTGACTTTTGATAAATTTAATCTTATTATTTATACACCAGAGATAATTGATTTGTCCTCATGTGTCTCCAATTGTTGTGGAAAACAACAACCTCCCAAATTTTCATTTATTTTCATTAAAATTTGGGATCCCTTTATTTTTTTAAATTATTTTTTTAAATTATTTTTAGTTCACATAAATATTCTTTGTCTTGATTTTGTAAATATGTTTAAGATTATGATTTTATATGGGCATCAATACATTTGATATTGATTAAGAATTCAAGATTCTTCATGCTTTTAACCCCTACTTATATCGATTTTGCACATCGCCTTTTTGAATTTCAATATTTCAAACATGAAATTCAAATTTTGTTTTTGAAATTAGCCTTATGGCATGTTGTTTCATGTCAATTTCTTCGGTTGCAGCGTGTTTTGATTATGATCTTAGGCACATAGTGAAACTCAACGATTTTATATATCACTTATTTTTGGTGTCTATTGATTAGATTATTCAAATACATGTTCGAAATAGGGTTTTCTTTGAGTTACAAAAAATAATGAACTATTAAAGGGATACCTTTCATCCTAAGTTTTATTAACATTCTTATATTACATGATTTTGGATGAAAGAAAATTTTGAAGATCTTATTAATTATCCTATACCTTAGCTGATGTGTTAAACTTCACTTAAGAGACCATTATCAATATTTATTGTTTGTATTGAAAAATATTATGAACAATGTATATGATTCTGAGGATAATCATCACAACATTATATTGTTAAGGCTAATGTACTCTACTGAATCAATGATATGATTGACAATATATTTTGAACTTTGTGATTACGAGATGGCATTTTGAGTTCTTGTTGCATGTTACACATAGTAGACGAGGACGTCCTCCTCTGTCTCACCATAAATGAAAATTAATTCGCATATGAAAGTAGAGATAGAGCTTGTACTTTAGTATGTTTTTACCATTTGGGGATTTTCGAAGGGTTTACATTTTACTGTGAGCGAGGGTTTTCATGTATTTGTTTCTGCATTCACATATTCACCATAGAATTTCGCCCTGTAAGATGCCTTGAGTCATATTGGGTGTACTACAATGGGTTTAATATCCATATGTGGGCTTCTAGGCACTAAATTTGTTGAAGCAAATAAGGATTGTGATCCCATGCTCCAAAAGGCTATTTGGTTTAAATTTTTAATGATGTTTCATGGGCAAAACCTACAGGTGGCTTGAGCCTTTGCGCTTAGTTTCCATGGGAAGTCTCCAAATATTGAGTATGTCATGATGCATATTGATGAAGACCTGATTGTAAGAGCCATGAATTTGTCATTAAAGGGTGAACAGTGGTTCAAAACTAAAAGGGTTAGGAATATTCCTTGGTCTGAGTTTCTAGTCTCGCACAAAACAGAGTATAATTCAAAAGGTATTCCCTCGTCCCTTGTCAAAAAAAAAATGGCAATTTCTTTTATGGATAATCAAGATAAGCATTATATGTAAGGATTGCTACAGTTTATTCTTTTATTACCATTTTCTCATGTTAATGGTCTTCGTGGGTTTTGAGTTAAAGTTCCCTTTTCTTCTTGTTGAGGAGTCTTACGAAAATGTCAAGATTTTATCAAAGAATTCGTCTTAGTTCATAAAGAAACCTCTTCCATCATGGCTTAATTAGAATCCTTGTCGAGTTTCATTCAAACCAGGTTAATGATTCTTGGGACACTTTTATTAAAAGAAACAATTTTGTTGAAACCCTAGAGCTAGTTTCTCATACTCAAGATTTGAATCAGGGTTTAAATCCACAAATTCAATAGGAGATAATGACATCGATATCCCTCACATCTCATATTCAAAGGAATTTTCAACAAGGATTACACACAGTCAATCTCAGAGATCGAGCTCGAGTTTTGACCCTATGGCCTTGGATACGAATAAAAGAATCTCTTTCGAGTCTTCTGGACAGTCTACTGCCATTTCCCCTTTTCCTGACTGTCACGAAAATGTTAAATCCTATGTTCCCAAATCATGTGAAAATCTAAAGAAGTCAAATAACTTCAAGAACAAGAGACAAGGGAGAAAAATATCAAGGATGGTCTGAAATAAATTTAGCAGGGTTTCCAATATTAATTCTCCTATTACAGTCATGGACGACGAACCTGAAGATACAGAGAGATCATCTCATCATACATAGGCTAGAACAATCCCAGAATATAATAATGAACCAATAGCTACAAAAAATAAGCTTGAAAAGGAAAATCACATGGATAACTTAAGAATGGGAGATTTTTTTTGGAAATATAAATACCATAGCAGAGTGCCTATTTTAGAATCAAAATTAATCAATTTGGAGCTGGAAAATCAACAGCTCAATTCAAGGAACAAAAATTTAATTGCAGAATATGAAGAGAAAATTGTTGAGCTCAAACGAAAATCGGTTAAAATAGAAAGCTCGATAGCAATCAATTCGCCAAGTGTTAATATTTTCGTTAACTCAGATTTTAATAATTTTTCTTCTTGATGCTCAAGTGTTAATTTTAGAATTTTGTTTGGCGGGTATGAACTTCTTGTTTTTGTTTCATTTTCTTTTTAGAAAGAGCAGCTACAGAATTTAAAATTCGGTTGCCTCTCTAATTTCATTTTATGTATTATTCATTGTATTTATTATTAATTTTATTTATTTGTTTTGATAGATGTAGAGCATGTGATATGGACCAGGAATCATGGACAGATGATATTTTCAAGCTGCCAGGTTAGGCTTATGGAGAAAATCCATTAATCTTTTAAATAAAGCTTATCCCTATTTTTGTACAATCTATTGTAATTCGAGGTTTGTGAATTAAGACTATTTTATAATATCCCATTCCTAATTTTGAGGAGATAATTTCTCTTTAATTAATGTTAGTTGTTAGTCATAGTTATAATTCTTTTCTTATAAAAGAGAGAAAGAAAACTAAATGGAGGGGGGTTCCAGATTTGAAACTTGTGGGAATAATTTTGCAGTGAGAGAAATGTTTGATTACACTATTGTATTAGAGTTATTTTCTTTCTGTGGAGTTTCAGAGGATTGTATAAAGACAGAGATATTTGAAGCTAATAACAAGTTTTTGTTTTCATGCACTGTTGTATAATTTGTAAGTTGTTTGTTATTTCTTATTGTTGATTCATTTTTAATTTTATTTTTTTTATTTTGTAAAGCTATCTTTACAGAGAAAACAAATTTTAAATCAGAATTAGATTATAGATTCAAAGAAACTTGATCACAGTTAATGATAACTATTTATCATTAAATTACAATCTTGTTTTGGTTTTAATTACTATCACATTAGAAGAACTATTTATTTAATAGGATAGTAGATCTTAAATTGAACTCATAAATGGGTTTAATTATATGTTGTGGTTGTTTTGATAACTATTTATTGAAGTCATTCCATTGCATATTTGTGTTTATAGTTTGTAAATTACATGAACTAGTTCTATGATTTGCAAATGAATCCTAACCTTAAATTCAATCTCGGTCCTTTCCCCTTTTTATCATTTTTCTCTTGATTTGGATGATATATGTATCTTGTCCTTATCAAGATAGGATAGATTAGATTTTCTTTTACTGTTTGCTTCCTAGATTAAAACTACATTTGCATTTAAGTCTATAAAGTCTCCTTTCGCAGGAGCAAAATCCAGTGTGGCGTGTTTGAGCCCTTGAGTCAGTTTAAGGATTTCCTTCTTGTAAACATGCTGCAAGAGATTGATCCCTTTCCCTTTGTCCGCTAATAAAAACAACTGACAAGATACATTAGTGGATAGAAGGTTGTGTATATATCTTTGTATATACAAATTAATCTAGCTTAAAATAACTTTAGCCTAGTCTTAGGAGAAGGGTAACTAGACCCATAAACCCAGTCAAAATCACCATTCCAAATGGATAAGGGCCTAATTGGGGTCCTGACCTGGTGATTTACCAAATGTTGATTATGGTCATTTTTGGCCATCAACACAAAGCCATGCTGAAATTACAAATTCGATCACTTACCAATCTGAGTTTTTCCTTAAGTATAACTCAACTCATACAAGCTCAATGTTGAAACTAGATCTCTAAGGCTTCTTGTTGATCTCTAGTCCATACAAGTCCAGTGTTGAACCAATATCTCAGATACCAATTTGTAACATCCCCAGCCACCCCTAACCGGGCCACGTCACACACTTCTCTCCAAGTATGCTTTGATACCACAATGTAACGTACCCGGTCTCCCACTAAGTCTCGTTACCTCCTTGTAACGTTTCTCGTTACTAGCACTTACAACATGATCCAAGATTGCTTTGAATCAACCAAATTGTAACATCCCCAACATACGTGGCAATATAAAGTGGCAATTGCGTCGAACGCATCGTCAGAATTTGGCCCAAATGTACTAGTGCCTAGTTGCAACATGCTCATTGAATTTTTATGGAAAAAGAGAGTGTTCCACATGTGTCCCATCAGATATAGAAGCATGGTATTGTGGGATTCAACTCTGTATAGAGGAAGATCAAGTGCCAAAATTTGCATAATTGGCTACATGTCAATGGCCATGCCTAGAAACAAATTGATGGCAATTTAACTCAAAGAAACAACCATTTTACAAGTGTGCTACCCTTTGAAACGAGTCATTCCACCTATAAGGGTCATGGGAAAAAGTTAATTGCATAAATGGGATTAAAGGACATGGAAAAAGATTATGATTGAAGATCCTAGACATATATATTTGCCTATGTTTTGGAGGGGAGGTATGAAGAAGGGTAAATAAAAGTGTATTAGGTGGGGTAAAGAGTGCAAGAAAACATTTTATGAACTTTGTGTGTAATAGAAAACCTCTTAGTAACATGTATGTATGAATAATATCTATTAAGTATATGATAATTAAAAACCTCAAATTATAAATAAAATATTGAAAACAATATAAGCTTGAAAATACAAGTGTAGTAAAATAATAGATTGGATAGACAACTTTATATCTTAAAAATAGAAACAAGCTTAAAATTTTAATAGTCCTTCATCACTATCTCTAGTATGCCCGAGGCTTGCATACTCTCTCCACAACTCCTATCTCATATAAATTTGGTGTAAACAACATGGTATCTTAAAAATAATGACCTCACAAGAATATTTAATGAAACCCTAAAACTATAAAACTACAAAAATGGGAAAAACAGAGTACTTGTCTATGGTGACACCATCGAGGTTGCTATGAATTGTAGCTCCAAGAAATGAACATGGAGGAAAAATCCAATAGAAAAATTTGAATATGTAACAAGTGAAGAAACGAAGGAGAACCATAGGGCCAACAAAAATATATATGGAGACAGAGTAAAGAGGCAACTGATGAGTGTAGACATCAAGGACGAAGTCGGCATAGAGTCACAAAAGTGGTGTATGGGTGAAGGCAAGAACACCAAGCAGCTACAATAAAAAGGTAGATGGGTTGAGTTGACATGGAGGAAGGTAGGGACAATGTAAAGAGTAAATAAATATTGTAGGTGAGCCAAATGAAAATATGAATAGAGAGGCTTCAGGTTGGGAGGCACATGTGTTCTATTGAGAGACATGGAAGTCAACAAATCATAGAAAATTCTAGATAGATGCAAAAATGGATGGTGGATGGGGCTTTGACTGTCATCTAATAAGATCACTACGAAGATATACCAATCATCCAATCAAGCCAAATAAACTCCATAAAAAACACCTTACCACATAATAAAAATTATACAATGATAAACACAACAATAAAAAAATTACAAAGGGCCCACTTCTTTSATGAAACTATAGATATCAATAATTTTTTWTTTTTGAGTTTGACTTAAATGTTAGATAATCTTTCTTCCCCTAGTTATTTCTCCCTTTCCCAATGGTTATTTAAATAACTCCCTTTATAACTTTTAAATTGGAAATTTTGGGATTAATTATAACTTTTAAATTGGAAATTTAGGGATTAATTTTATAACCATTTTTATTGAAATTTAGAATTTGACCCTTTTAGTATATCACCAACTTATATTTCTTTATTTTTTAAAATACTTTTAATCCACCTTTTTTTATAAATACTTTTAATCTCAGATTTAAAATACTTTTAATCCATTTTTTTATAAATATTTTTAATCGAATATTTCATTGATAAAATATATATAAGGTAATTAATTTGTTTTTAGTTTATGTATGGTAGGTAATTTTAGAAAGATACACGGTTTAGATTACTTTAACTCAATAATGTAAAAAGATAAAATATTTTATGATTAAATTAGAGTATGATACGATTACAACTTTGTGTTTCAAAAACAAAAAAGTCTCGTACACTATTTGATATTATCTCATAATAACATAATATATCAAAAATCCACATTGTAATTGCAATTACCATAATTACCATATAATAAATATTCGATTACCTAAACTTTTATTAAACTTAAACTTATATTGATTATAAATTTGGGCATCCAACTGGTATAGAATAAAATTAAGTATAGATTTTTCATTATTCTCATTGAATGCCTCGAATCTGCAATCTAGATAAAAATGTCCATTATATAATGGAGCTATCTATATACACATGAAATTCGTAGAGTGTATGAGACGGTGGATGAAAATGGGGATGGGAAATTGACTGTAATTGAAATCAAATTCAATTTTTAGAAGACGAGTTTTTTGTGGAGCCTATTGTCTTATCCAACGGAGCTGTACGTTTTCTATAATGTGTTATTCTTATCCTCTATTTTTAAACGTGTAATTTGTATCAAATGTAAGGGAAATGTGTCGGGAATTTACTATGAAATCTTTATGAATATTTTTTTACTTTTGCAATTTTTTTTACTTTCTTTTACAATCATTTGTTTACAATCATTTGGAAATTAAATGATTTTTCTTTAACAGATTTTCTAAATTAAAATGGTTAATGGACAAAATGTTCAATGGTCGGGTTAGGATCAAGTGTCAAGATTATGGTCCATTATGGTCAAAGTATCAAGATTAGAAAAACTCTGAAAATTTATTTAGCCAAAACCTCATATATATTGTCAAGAGTAACAAAATTTTGAACAAAGGTTGAGTGGAAAAATATAGCCAAGACCAAATTAGAATGTAACTTTAATACCAATTAAATGAACAAAGTTCATTTATTATTAGAAAATCCAACATA
>JASDQU011176464.1:37259-50526 GCA_032191745.1 Picea mariana
ATGTGGTGCAATAAAGAGTTAGAGGGGAAACACATTAAGATATTATAAGGAGACAATCAACCCTAATCTAGAAGATCAAAATTATCTCTCTGTTTGGACAAGTGTAAAGAAGAAAATAAACATTGCTAAAATAAAAACTAATTCTCATGAGATCCATAGTGAAATTGGGCATTGGTCAATTCCTAAAACACCGTGGGATCAAAGAGTTGTCGCCTTTTTGACACTAAGAGGGTTGAAGATGAAAAGCACTTTCTCTTAGAATGTTTATACCCAGATTACATCTCAATTTCAAAAGCTTTGTCAGAATACCAATGTTCATGACCTTTTAAATAAGCAAAAATATGGTGATCTTGGAACACTTATCTTAATCCTTTTCGAGCATAGAAACAAAATTCTAAAAAAATTCAGGTAATTACTTACCTTCTTAAGGTTCGATAGACCAATTCAATCTCAATGGACATTAATCATCGTCATCATCATCACACACACACTCATAACATCAAAAATCTCGGAACAAAGTTCCACAGTTGAAGTTCTCATCAATTAGAATCCCTCCTAGATTTGAGGAAGAAGTTTTGGTAAAAAGGGAGTGGGGTTGTCCAGTTTTTAATTTACTCCATTAAATTACTTGGTTTGACTTCGATGTGTTAGACACGTGTCAGAAGCTAGTCCGCTCTGGGAAAAGAAAAGGAACGTTGAAAGTTTGGGAAGTTGAAATATCCTAACCCTCAATACTCGAAGGGATTGTGACCGTCGATCCAAAAGGGAGACGCGTCGTTGGATTTTGGACTCTGGGTGAAATGCTCTGGGAGCAAGCGAAGTTTGAGAATCGAAACTCCCGAAGCACGAAAGGCGGAATCGATCTCGTCCGTTGGTTTGGAGGGACATGTGTCATCTGATCGTTGAGACCAAGGATTGCACATGGACAAAGGAAATAAGGTAGAGCCGTCGATTGAAGAGGACAGATGTCGGCAGATCTTCAACTCTGGAATATATCCAGTCAGCAACAACAGGGTTTGAGAGTTGAAACTCTTGGAGCCCGTGTCACAAAGGAAACCTCAGTCGTTGATGGAGGAAAGAGAGATCTAGTCTGCAGTCTTAAGAGGACATATCTGAACCGTCTGTTCAAGAGCACCGTCAAGATCATTAGATCGACAGTCATGCTCCATTGTGGGGCCAAAACATGCTTGGGCCTTAATTTTTCATGAGCCGGTCGCAATTGAAACCATGGTTTTGATGAAAGGGAACATGGCAGCTCGAGGTAAATTGCGGGGCGAAAATTAGTTTGATTCAAACCACCCATGGACGCGCCCACAATCACATGGTCACATGAAGCTCATAGCCCAAGTTCATATCATGAAACGGAGCCAGTGCTCACTAGACATAAATCAGGAAGTGCCTTTTGAATAAGCGCTTGGTCACCACTAATGGTCATGTGAAGGAAGGGGCCTAGAAGCCAAAGAAGCCATAGTTGAATGGATTTAACTGACAGAGAAGATGAAGAGTCTTGATTTCTAGAGAAGCTAATGACTCTCAGCATAACGCCCATTGATTATGAACCGATGGAGCTAACCACCAGGGATCATGAAGAGTTTCCATGATGGTCAGGCAGAGGACTCGACATGAAAAAAACATGCATAACAGAGAAGTGAAGTAGAACTGTGAGGTAGCTATGCAATTATGAGGAAGAGATGTAGTAAACAAGAACAAGGGAAGAACAATGAAGCTGTGAAGAGCATGCAGAGGCATTGCGTATAGGACGTAGTTGGTGCACAGAGAATATAAAAACGCAGAACAAAGAAGAGATTGGTGCATCTGTTGAGTGTGACTTATGCGGGTAGAAGCATGCAGTGTGCAAGAAATGAAGCGCAGAAGAAGCAAGGAACATAAACACATATCTGAGAGAAGAACAAAAAGCACAACAGACATGAGGAGAGATACACTAATGCAGGCAGAGCAGAGAAGTGTAGAAGAATAGTGATGAGACTAGTAAGCCATAGATAAATGTTGTATCACTGTGATAAATTGAAGAAAGCAAAGATTTATATTTCAGGGTGGTAGGGAGGTTCATGGGAGGACTGGTGTCCTCAAAGTCTCAAGTGGGTGCTTGAACACAGGGAGTTGTAGCATCCATCTGGTTGTAGCTATAAAAACCAAGGAAGTAGGGTGGTGCAAGGGTGAACTATTGTTCTCTGTTATGCAGGTTGGTGTCTGTGTGACTGGAATTTGGTGCTTCCATCCAATTGGTGCTGGAACACTCAGGGAGTTGGTGCTTCCTTCTAGTGGGTGCTAGAGAAATTAGAGACTTGGTGCTCTCAGCAAGTTTCTTCTTGTAAAACAAAGGTTGTAGCCTCAAGAGGAGTTGGAACTCATAAGAATGATAATGTAAAGAAAATAAAGATTACTTATCATATCAAGAAGAAGAGGTTTTTCCCTTTATGGGTTTCCTCAGGAAATATCTATCTCTGTATATTGCATGTGTGTGACTGATGTTTACTATTCTATTTCTTACTTCCCTGCATCCTAGAGCTTGAAAATGACTAGCCATGAAGGAACTTCAACCAATAAGTCCCCCATGTTCAATGGAACAAAATTTGCCTTCTGGAAAGTTAGGATGAGAACCTACATAATGGCTTTAGGTGCAGATGTCTAGGATGTGGTAGAGACTGGTTATGTAAATCCAGTTGTACTAGCTTCTAAGGATGACAAGCTAGAATTCAGCTTCAACACTAAGGCTATGAATGCTATTCTGAGTGGGCTTGTAGAAGCATAATTTGTAAAAGTTATGCATTTAGAATCTACCAAAGAAATGTGGGACAAACTCATTAGCAGTTATGAAGGTAATGATAAGGTAAAGGATGCCAAGATTCAAACCTACAGATTACAATTTAAACAACTAAATATGAAAGAGAATGAAATTGTTGGGAAGTACTTTCTGAGAGTTGAAGAACTAGTGAATTCCATGAAGAGTCTTGGTGAGAAGTTTGAAGACGTAGTTTTAGTCCAGAAGATTTTAAGATCTTTGCCAGATAGGTTCAACCCAAAGATCTCTGCTATAGAAAAACTTAATGATCTAAAAAATATTCCTTTTGATCAACTTCCAGGAATGTTGACTGCATATGAAATGAGTATAGGTAAAGATACATCCACTTCTAGAGAAGCATCATTTAAAGCTGATAAAAATGAGGATTTTGAGCCTGATGAAATTGAAGAAAAATTTGTGAGAAGACTAAAGAAAGGATAAGGCAAGTAATAAGGAAAATTTCCCTTCAAATGTTTCAATTGTGGAAAGATAGGTCACTTTGCATCTAAGTGTCCACACAATAAGTAGGATCAAAATTCTGAAGGAGAAAAGAAGTTCAAACTAAAGAGATATGGTAAAAAAAAAAGTTTATGTGAACAATGATGACTGTCCAGAAGACACAGATAGTGACTCCTCATGTGAAGATAAGGTTAATGACTTTATGCTTATGGACCGAGAGGATTATGATAATAAAATCACAAGAAGTAATGTTGACGATAAAGAAGCTGTGGTTGACTTGGAAGGAGAACTGATGAGTGCTCTATAAGAAATTGCTAGAATCAGATATAAGAAGAAAAATAAAAAACAATTGTTGATACAGGTTGAGAAAGACAATAAAGAACCTAATGAAGACTTTTCCCTGCTAAAAGTGGAATTATAAGAGGCAAATAAAATAGAGGAAATTCTGAAAAAACAATTATTATAAAAGAAGGCAAGATGTGAAGCCTTGGAAGAAGAGGTAGTTAAAACCATAAAAGAGATGGAGAGGTTTAAAAAATTGTATCTTCAAAACCTTCCAAGCATTAAAGCCACATCAGAACTAAACGATATTCTGAGAAAACAGAGATCTCCATTGTTGAAGACTGGTTTAGGTTATGTAAATGGTTTGAGCAGCAAACAACCAGAGAGTAAAGGGCTAGTAAAGATGCTCAAGTTCCAAGTCAACAAACAATCAGACCATGAGAGTACTCTATCACTTAAAGCTAATAAAGACAAGATAATCCCTGATAAAAAATGAAGAGATCACAATATGGAGCAACAAATGCCAAGAAGAAGGCCATCCTTCAGGTACCAAAATTTATTTCATGGCTACTATTTTTACTATTCTAATTTTGTTCATAAGATTGTAAACTATCAAATTAAGTTTAGAGGCATGCAACTAAGGAGGTCAAGAAATAGACAATCTTTACAACATAGAACTAAGTAGCTAATGAATAGACAACATAGCACCAATCATTTTGACCTACTGAACAATGATCTCGAATGGATGTCAAGTTAGCATTTCTGAATGGAGATCTAAAAGAAGAAGTCTATATGGAACAACCAGAGGGTTTCCAACTGTCAGATAACCCTGACTTTGTTTGCAAGCTAAAGAAATCCTTATATGGGTTGAAAAAAGTTCCTCGTGCCTGGTATCACAGACTGGATACGTATATTCAAGACAAAGGGTTCAAGAGAGGAACAATTGACAACAATCTATATATCAAAACATAGGGTAATGATTTGCTCATTGTGTTGGTCTATGTCGATGACATCATCTTTGGTAGTAACAATGTTTCATTTGTACAATGGTTTGTTTTTGACATGCAGTCTGAGTTTGAAATGTCTATGATAGGGGAACTATCATTTTTCTTGGCCTACAAATTACTATGAGGTCTGAAGGAATATTTCTTTCTCAAGGAAAATATATAAGAGAAATGTTGAAAAGGTTTCAAATGGAAGATTCTAAACCTATGATCACACCTATGGTCACTGGATGTAAGTTAATCAAGGATGATGATTCACCTGATGTTGATCAGATTTCATATAGGTCTATGATAGGCAGCCTATTGTACATCACAACATCCCATCCAGACATAATTCATGTTGTTGGAATGGTAGGAAGGTATCAGGCCGCACCTAAACAAAGTCATTTGTTAGCTATCAAAAGAATATTCAGATACTTGAAAGGAACAATGGACTATGGCCTATGGTATCCTAGGAATCAGAATTTTCAACTATAAGTCTATTCAAATGTTGATTGGGCTAACTACATGGATGAAAGGAAAAGAACGAGTGGAGGTGCATTCTTCTTAGGATATTCTCTTGTATCATGGTTGAGAAAGAAGCAAAGTTCCATTTCCTTATCAACTACAGAAGTTGAATACATTGCAACTACCACTTGCTGTACCCAAATATTGTGGATGATTCAGACACTTGCAGACTTGGAGGAAAAATATATTGCACCGATCCCAATTCGTTGTGATAATACCAATGCAATCAATGTGTCAAAGAATCCTGTATTTCACTCCAAGACCAAGCATATACCCATAAAGTATCACTTCTGGAGGGAATAGGTGACCAGCATGACTATTGTTTCTTTTCATTATATTCTATCCAAAGATCAGATTGTTGATATCTTCACTAAACCACTTGCAAAAGCTCAGTTTGAGTTTTTATGCCAGAAGTTTGGCGTGATCCCTTCTCTCACCTAAGAGAGTCCATCCTATCAGGGGGCGTATGTATTGGTTGAATATATGATACCACTAAAAAGTATTGCAACATCTCAGGGGGAGTATGTTTTCTTTGACATTAATGTCAAAGGGGGAGAAAAGGAGTAGTCCGGATCAGATATTATAGTTGGAAGTCCAAGCCGAATAACACAGACTTTTAGGGTTGCCATCAATGCCAAAGGGGGAGATTGTTGGCATGTTTACAGAAAGAGAGTTTCTTTTCATTGATGGAAAGAACAACGATGGAAAACAGGTAAGAAAATTAGAATAGTATGCAGAGACGATAAATCTCGGAAGAGATAATATTTTCCAAAAGCACAAACAGGATCAAAGGTCGAGGCCTTTGACACATAGACATTATTCCAAATCGGGAGGAAGAGAAATCTCAGGAGGAGGAGTGACAGTGGTCGTCGGGATCAATATCCAAATAGGAGGATCGACAATGGTCGTCGGACCAGTATCCAGACAGGAGGAGCACGCAGAAAGATCGAGCCGTCGATCTGAGAACATAATCGATGAAATCTCTGGAAAGTTTGAGATTTGAAATCTCTAGAATGCGAAGTTTTGTCCACTGTCGGATCAATTTCGAGTGGAAGGATAGGATAATATAGCAAAGTTGCATTGCAAAAATATCGGGTTGTCGATCCAACATCCTAGTAGAACGAACAACATTCACTTCGGATATAGAGAAGCAAGGAGGTTACGCTCCCGAAAGTTTGAGATTTGAAATCCTTGTAATGCGAAGTTACGTCAACCATCGAATTTCGAGGACAAACAAGGATCATTGGATCAGGGTTGTTGGTCAACAAACCACTTCAACAAAAGGGCATATGGAAAAACATGTCAGAAATTCCACGTCAGTAGACCACGTTAGCTAGTACACATGACATCATCAGATGATGATAAGCATCCAGAGGAAATTGCCTCGTTCCATGTCAAGAAGTGATGTAAGCAAGTTACGTCACTCCAGGAGAAATGCTTTGGGAGTTTCAAATGTCAAAAGTCACGAAGGAAGAAAATCCAAAGTCGCTCTCAGCCGTCGATCTAAGATACTATCCTGACCATTAGATCAAGGAGATGAACACGTGTCACATCAGGATATCTACGTCGACATCAAGAAGAAAATGGTATAGAACTGTCAGTAGTCTACGTTAGCAAGGACACATGGCACAGTCAAAGAATGACAAGTGTCAAGTTGAAATCAACATTTCAGGTACGTGAAAATCATGAATTTGAGTGACACGTGGAAACTGCTCATCTCGTGACACGTCATCAAGTGACGCAAGAGTTACGTCACTTCAGAAGTTTTACTTCGGGAGTTTTACCACCAGCACTCCCCTAAAGACCTGAAGTCCTGAATGCTGGAGACCAGAAATGGACATGAGACATCTGATCTAAAGATCAGTTTGGAAGCAGTATCATCCGTTGATCTACTCCAGTGGAAGGAGAGAGTAATTTTAAATCTCCAAAGTCTGGAGACTCGAGGAGATCTTGACTGCTAATCCGACAAGGACACGCGTCAGAGGCTAGTTAGCTCCGGGAAAAGAAAAGGAAGGTTGAAAGGTTGGGAAGTTGAAATATCCAAACCCCGAACACCCGAAGGGATTGTGACCAACTATCCAAAAGGGACACGTGTCGTTGGAGCTTGGACTCCGGATGAAATCCTATGGGAGCAAGCGAAGTTTGAGAATCAAAACTCCCGAAGCACGGAAGGCGGAATCGATCTCGTCCATTGGTTTGGAGGGACACATGTCATCTGATTGTTGAAACCAAGGATTGCGTGTGGACAAAGGAAAGAAGGCATAGCCGTCAATTGAAGAGAATAGATGTCAGCAGATCTTCAACTCTGGAATATATCCAATCAGAAGCAACAGGGTTTGAGAGTTGAAACTCCCAAATCCTGGATCACAAAGGAAATCTCAGTCGTTGATAGAGAAAAGAGATATCTGGTCCACATAATTGAGAGGACAGATCTTAACCATCCGTTCAAGAGCAAATTCAATATTATGAGATTGACAGTCATGCCCCATTGCGGAGCCAGAACATGCTCGGGCCTTAATTTTTCATGAGCGGGCCACAATTGAAACCATGGTTTTCATGAAAGGGCACGTGGCAGCTCGAGGTAAATTGTGGGGCAAAAAGAAGTTGGATTCAAACCACCCATGTACGTGCCTACAATCACATGGTCACATGAATCTCATAGCCCAAGGTTATATCATGAAACAGAGCCATTTCTCACTAGACAGAAATTGGGAAGCGCCTTTTGAATAAGCGCTTGGTCACCGTCGATGGTCATGTGAAGGAAGGGGCCTAGAAGCCAAAAAATCCATATTTGACTGGCTGTAACTGACAGATAAGACGAAGAGTCTCTATTTCCAGAGAAGCTAAGGAATATCAGCATAACACCCAGTGATTATGAACGCATGGAGCTAACCGCTAGGGATCACGAAGAGTTGCCATGCTGGTCAGGTAGAGGACTTGACATGACAAAAATATACAAAAAAGAGAATTGAAGTACATTGCGAGGTAGCTATGCAGTTATGAGGAAGAGATGTAGTAAACAATCACAAGGGAAGAACAGTGATGTTGTGAAGAGCATGTGAGTAGAAGCATGCGGTGTGCAGGATTTGAAGTGCAGAAGAAGCAAGGAACAAAGATGCATATATGAGAGAAGAATAGAAAGTGTAGAAAACACAAGGAGAGATACATTGATGCAAGCAGAGCAGAGCAGTGTAGCAAAATAGTGATGAGACTAGTAAGCCATAGATACATGTTGTATCACTGTGATAAATTGAAGAAAGAAAAGATTTATATTTTAGGGTGGTAGGGAGGTGCATGGGAGGACTAGTGTCCTCAAAGTCCTAAGTGGGTGCTTGAACACAAGGAGTTGTAGATTCCATCTAGTTGTAGCTAGAAAAACCAGGGAAGTAGGGTGGTGCAAGGGAGAACTATTGTTCTTTGTTATACAGGTTGGTGCCTATGCGACTGGAAGTTGGTGCTTCCATCCAGTTGGTGCTGAAACACTCAGGGATTTGTGGCTTCCTTCTAGTGGGTGCTAGAGAAATCAGAGACTTGGTTCTCTTAGCAAGTTGTTGCTTGTAAAATAGAGGTTGTAGCCTCAAGAGGAGTTGGAGCTCATAAGAATCATAATATAAAGAAAATAAAGATTACTTATCATATCAAGAAGAAGATCTTTTTCCCTTTATGGGTTTCCTCAGGAAATATCTATCTCTGTATATTTCATGTGTGTGATTGATGTTTAATATTCTATTTATTACTTCCCTGCATTGTTGTGATCATCATTGAGTGTTTTGTAAAGAGTTTAAAATGGGCATAATTGTTTAAGCACAGTAACAACTTATTCACCCCCCCTATCATTTGTCCAACAATTGGTATTAGAGCTGGTTCCTTTTATCTAAGGGTAGATCCTAGAGCTTAAACATGAATAGCCATGAAGGAACTTCAACCAATAAGACCCCTATGTTCAATGGAACAAACTTTTCCTTCTGGAAAGTTAGGATGAGAACCTACATAATGGCTTTAGGTGCAGATGTATGGGATGTGGTAGAGACTAGTTATGTAAATCCATTTGTACTAGCTTCTAAGGATGACAAGCTAGAATTCAGCTTCAATGCTAAGGCTATGAATGCTATTCTAAGTGGGCTTGCAGAAGTAGAATTTGTAAAAGTTATGCATTTAGAATCTGCCAAAGAAATGTGGGATAAACTCATTAGCAGTTATGAAGGTAATGAGAAGGTAAAGGATGCCAAGCTTCAAACCTACAAATTGTAGTTTGAACAACTAAATATGAAAGATGATGAAACTATTGGGAAGTACTTTCTAAGAGTTGAAGAACTAGTGAATTCCATGAAGAGTCTTGGTGAGAAGTTTGAAGATGTAGTTTTAGTCCAAAATATTTTAAGATCTTTTCCAGATAGGTTCAACCCAAAGGTCTCTGCTATAGAAGAACTTAATGAAATAAAAAATCTGCCTTTTGATCAACTTCTAGGAACGTTGACTGCATATGAAATGAGGATAGGTAAAGATAAATCCACTTCTAGAGAAGCATCATTTAAATCTAATAAGAATGATGATTCTGAGCCTGATGAAATTGAAGCAAAATTTGTGAGAAGACTAAAGAAAGGATCAGGAAAGTACCAAGATAAATTTCCCTTCAAATGTTTCAACTGTAGAAATATAGGTCACTTTGCATCTAAGTGTCCACACAAGAAGCAAGATCAAAATTATGAAGGAGAAAAGAAGTTCAAACCCAACAGATTTGGTAAAAAGAAAAGTTTATGCGTAAACAATGATGACTCTTCAGAAGACACAGATAGTGACTCCTCATGTGAAGATAAGGTTAATGACTTTATGCTTATGGACCAAGAGTATTATGATAATAAAATCACAAGAAGTAATGTTGACGATGAAGAGGTTGTGGTTGACTTGGAAGGACAACTGATCAGTGCTCTAGAAGAAATTGCTAGACTCAGATCTAAGAAGAAAAAGAAAAAACATTTGTTGATACAAGTTGAGAAATACAATAAAGAACCTAATGAAGACTTTTCCCTACTAAAAGTGGAATTAGAAGAGGCAAAGAAAATTGAGGAAATTCTGAAACAACAATTATCAGAAAAGAAGACAAGATGTGAAGCCTTGGAAGAAGAGGTAGTAAAAACCAGAAAAGAGATGGAGAGGTTTAAAACATTGTATCTTCAAAACCTTCCAAGAATTAAAGCCACAATAGAACTAAACGACATTCTGAGAAAACAAAGATCTTCGTTGTTGAAAACTGGTTTAGGTTATGTAAATGGTTCAAGCAACAAATAGCCAGAAAACAAAGAGCCAGTAAAAATGATCAAGTTCCTAGCCAGCAAACAATTAGACCATGAGAGTACTCTATCACCTAAATCTAATAAAGACAAGATAATCCCTAATAAAAAACAAAGAGATCATAATATGGAGCAACAAATGCCAAGAATAAGGCCATCCTTCAGGTACCAAAATTTCTTTCATGTCTATTGTTTTTACTGTTCTAATTTTGGTCATAAGATTGTAAACTGTCAAATTAAGTTTAGAGACATGCAACTGAGGAGGTCAAGAAATAGACAATATTTACAACATAGAACTAAGCATCCAATGAATAGACAACGTAGCACCAATCAATTTGACCTACTGAACAATGAGCTCGAATGTTATAACTGTCATAACTTTGGCCACAAAGCTGCAAACTTCCATTTGAAGAAGTACAAAGCAGATCCAAGGATAAATCCTTTAGCTAGAAATGTCAGCACATGGAAAAAGAAAGACAGTGAAAAATGTGGTCTAGTACTTTCAGCTCAAAAACAAAAAGACCCCTGGTATATAGAGAATGGATGTTCCAATCACATGACTGGAGACAAGGATGGGTTTATGTCTATAAGTAAAAGAAAAACATGAAATGTAACCTTTGGAAATGATGAACCAGGTAAAATCCAAGGTAAAGGGATGGTGAGTTTGATTAATGGTAAAGGAAAAACCCAGAATCTTATGCTTGTAGATGGGATTAAACATAATTTTCTCAGTGTAAGTCAAGTGTGTGATAGAGGATGTGAAGTGGTGTTCACTTCCAAGGATTGTAAGATAAAGTCTGTAAACTTAGGACAAGTGGTGGCTAAAGGCATAAGGACAGAAAATAATGTATATGTGCTGAAAGAAGATAAAGAAGAGTGTCATCTAAGAAAACATGATGAAATATATTTATGGCATAGGATATTTGGACATATAAACTTTGACCACTTAATCAAGCTCAAATATCTTGAAGTAGTAAAAGATCTTCCAAGAATATCAAAGCCACAAGACTCTGTGTGTAAACCCTGCCAAGTATTAAAACTAACCAGGACATAGTTTAAATCCAAGAGCTCTACTTCAACAAAGAAACCACTCCAATTAGTTCATATGGATTTATGTGGACCATCAATACAGGAAGTCACGGGGAAGGAAAACTACTTTATGTTGATCATTGATGATTACTCCAGACTTACTTGGGTTTCTTTTCTCAAAGAAAAAGCTGAAGCATTTGAGAAATTTAAAATATTTAAGGCTTTAACTGAGAATCAAACATGAAAGAGGTTAAAGGAAGTAAGATCAAACAGAGGAGAATTTATGTCATGTGAGTTCAAGGAATTCTGTGATAAACATGGGATCAAGAGACAATACACAATCCCAAGAACTCCACAACAAAATGGAGTAGTTGAGAGACAAAACAGAACAGCTCAGCAAATGGTCAGGTCAATGATGAATGAGAAGAACATTGGTCAAACCTACTGGGTATAATCAATACACACAACAATCCATATTCTTAACAAGGCCCACCTCAGACCACATAGTGACAAGACACCTTATGAACTATGGTATGGAAGACTTGATTCAATCAAACACTTCAAAGTCTTTGGGAGTAAGTGCTACATAAAGAATAATAATGAAAACCTTGGCAAGTACGATGACAGGGTTGTTGAAGGCATCTTCTTAGGGTATGCTACAAACAATAAAGGATATAGATGCTATAATAAGAGGCTGCATAAATTGGTTGATTGCATTGACATAAAAGTTGACGAAGGAGTCCCGGTAAGAGAGGTGAGCAATATTGAATCAACAATAGAGGATATATTTGAAGATGAAGCTAGACAGGTCCAAGAATCAGAACAAGAAGAATTTGAGTCAGATGAAGATGCAAATACTCAGGCAGAATCAAATCAGCAGACAACATCTAATCTTTCCTCTAGAATTACTCAAAAGAATTATCCTGCAATTTAGATAATTGGTGAAAAAGACAGAGGTGTACAAACTAGGAGAAGGATAATAAAAAACACCGATCAATCACATATGGCCTTCATGTCCATGGTGGAACCCAAGAACTTCAATGAAGCCAGTGAAGATGTAAATTGGTTAAAATCAATGAATGAAGAACTGGACTAGATTGAAAAGAATGACACTTGGGAACTCGTTCCTAGGTGAACAAATAAAAATGTAATAGGATCCAAATGGGTCTACAAAAATAAGATGAATGAGCAAGGAAATATTGTAATAAATAACGCTAGATTGGTCTATAAAGGATATGCTCAAATAGAAGGACTGGACTTTGATGAAACATTTTCACCTGTAGCAAGACTAGAAGCTATTAGAATGTTTCTTGCCTATGCTTGTCATAAAAAGTTTAAAGTCTATCAAATGGATGTCAAGTCATCATTTCTGAATGGAGATCTAAAAGAAGAAGTCTATATGGAAAAACTAGAGGGTTTCTAACTGTCAAATAACCCTAACTTTGTCTTCAAACTAAAGAAAGCCTTATATGGGTTGAAACAATCTCCTCGTGCCTGGTATCAAAGACTAGATATGTATCTTCAAGACAAAGGGTTCAAGAGAGGAACAGTTGACAACAATCTATATATCAAAACATAGGATAATGATTTGCTCATTGTGTTGGTTTATGTAGATGAGATCATCTTCGGTAGTAACAATGCTTCATTAGTACAATGGTTTGCTTCTGCCATGCAGTTTGAGTTTGAAATGTCTATGATAGGGGAACTGTCATTTTTTCTTGGCCTACAAATTACTCATAGGTATGAAGGAATATTTCTTTCTCAAAGAAAATATCTAAGAGAAATGCTGAAAAGGTTTCAAATGGAAGATTATAAACCTATGAGAATGCCTATGGTCATTGGATGTAAGTTAAGAAAGGATGATGATTCACCTAATGTTGATCAGAGTTCAT
>JASDQU011176465.1:12646-29783 GCA_032191745.1 Picea mariana
TACCCCTATAGAAAATCTCGGGACCTAAGTTTTACATTAAATACCCAGAATTAATTGATTAATTAATCAATTAATTAATTCGGAACCTTAAAAAAAACCTAGCTAGACCCGACGAAATTCCGCGAAACTTTCTACACTGTCTGGCATGGTCATTTACAACATTCCTAAACAATAGATACCAAAGGATGAGACCATTAGGACGTCGTTCACCACTTTGGAGGAAATTATTGCATATGTGGAGGGAAAAACTCAAGGGAAGTCAGCCAGGCCCTAAGGCTCGGTCGACAACCTGAGGATAAAAAACCCTCGGTGAAAGGGACTCCCCCAATGAAAACATCCCAAGGTACCTGACCTAACTATGACTCATGCAGACTTATTTCATTATCAACCCACGCAGGGGTGCGGAAATTTCATTTACAAAAATTTGTGCTGGAGCATCAAATGCCCAAGTAGAACCAAAAAGTCTTCGTCATATCTTCATCAGGTGATGTATACTTCATGGCACATGAGTTGACCCCCTAGCTGAATAGGCAGTCAACAAGGACAAGCCGGACATCCAAAGTCGAAAACATTAAAGAGATATCTTATAACCCAGGCATGCTCGATCAATTCTTGGAAAGATGTATCATCCCCACCAACTTGAAAGAGTTGTTGCTTCCCTCATCCTCTTATTGATAAAGAAAAAATTTAAAAGAAAAGGATGGGAAAGGAAGTTCATATTTTTCAACAAATACAGATATCTCCACTAAGGTTAGACACTCTCTAGCAGTGAAGCAAGGCCTGTGATGTTGGAGTGACTTTGTCAGGGCTATGGACGTTCATGGCCAACAGAGCAACAATGTGAGAATTTGAGAAGCTTGTTTGAAAAAATCTTAAAATCCCTTATCCAAATTAGCTATGTGATCACAGCTTCAACATAAAACTTGGAACATGTTTTAAAGTATTAACTCCATCAATTTTCCCCTTTAGTTCAATTAGTGAGTTGTTTCAGTTTGGGAATCTGGGTAATCTTGGTTTTCATCACTGAATAGAGTTTCTATGGGACCCGCTATTGGAAGTCAGGTGTCTATCAAAATATGGCTAAGTCTCATTTTTGTTTACTTCAAAGATTCAATAGTGCTTTCCTGTAATATCCCCAATAGAATGGACTAGGATATTTTGTCCTTCCATACAATAAATGTTCTTGAGGCTCTAATCTGGTTAACAAATTTTCACAAACAGTTTGCATGCATTCTACTAATAGACATTTTCGCCAAACATATTGCATGTAATTAAAATACACCAGAAATAGAAGAGACAATAGGTGGTACTTTATTATGAAAGGAGATCTGAATACAATGATCCAAGGTTGCTATGGCAGCTGCAATACATCAATAATAACAAACATAACCTGGAACAATACTCAATCTCTCCAAAAAAAAACACCAAGATGAAACTGGACTGAAGCTCCAATGGAAACCCTGGATGGATTCCCCTTTTTGTTTAAATAGGGTGGATAGTCTCACCACCAAAGCCAAACTCCAATGAAAGGGTTTTTCTAAAACCCTAACAAAAACATCGGCTCACCAAACACTCCACAAGAAATAATCACCAAATTTGACATGCCAAATGACTTGCTCTCCTCTCCTTTTAAAGGTCCCGTGGATCCTTCTAGAGAGATCCAACTCACCCTTCTCGAAGCTTCTAGAAGAGCACTTTATCTAATAAAGTGACTTTATAATGATATTTTGATTAAGTCACTTAAAAATTAAATAATAATTAATTAAATATTAGTTGCCCAATTTGATTTTAGACAACATAATAAAATAATTAATTAAATATCTAATATTTATAAGCTCGCCAAAAATGGGACATTACATTTCCAAAGGTTCAAGGCTTCGCACACACCCTAAAAATTTTCTAAATTTTTGGGTATCACTTTCATTTTATTCTTTTGATTTTCAACTTTTCTTTTCAAATTTTTCCCCTTTTCAACTTTGATGAAAATTTTACTCTAAACAAGTTCTTTTCTTTTTGGGTTTTGATTCTTTAAAAACTTCAAAATATTTCAAAGTCAAAAGCTTCAAAAAATAACCTTCAAACCGCACATCTGAGTAAAGTTTTCACTTTTTATGGCACAAGTTGTAGGTTGGGCAAAGCCCGACCCAACCACTAAATGGAAACAACTTTGAGAACACCTTCCCAGTGTCACCTTAGGCAGGTATTCCCATCACTTTAGAGATGGTATAATCACCTCAAGGGGGGAATCCCGGTGACCTTGGGGGTAAATGAGATGGAAAGTGTAATGTATGAATGAATGCCCCTATAGGTCAAGTTTCTATATGTGGAGAAGGGCTTGAGTAAGGTCTTGGTGGTAGCCAAGGGTTGTCAAGAAGTAGTAGACACAAGGAAAACAACAATACACGCCCAAGTATATGATGGACAAGCAAGTTAAGCTTGCTATCCCTAATTGCAGCAGTTAGTGACAGTATATATCAGCAATGAAATGGCACAATAAGCTGCTAAAACAAGTGCTAGAAATCAAGTAAATAATGCAAGAGATAAACTAGTAAAACACTCTAGCAATTTAAGATTAAAGGAGCAAGATACTAGAACAAAAAGTAAGGCTGCAGTAAATACTTTCTGCGGAGATAATAATCAGCATTATGGTTGTAACAGGCAAGTTATTACAGCAAGAGATTCAACCATTAAAACTTGCCCAAAATTTACCAAAAGATGCACTATGATCACTAGATTATGTGGGAAAAAACTTAGCAAATTTCAGCGGTTGAATTGAGAGTTATTTGAGAAAGTTTGATTAGGGTTTTTGCAGCCCTAATGGCTGAATATGAAATTTTATTACAGAAGCAAGCAATACCCCCTTAGAGTGGACGCCCTAGTAGCTAAGAGGTGTGCTAGGCACAAGGAACAAAACCCAGATTGCAGAAAGTTGAAATGGAAAAAATTCATGTTTCCCAATGCACTATTTTATTTCTCCAATGCAAAATATTCAGATTAGTGCCTTTAAAATTGGGTGAATGGAGTCTTGGAAAAAAGAGTTAGATCAACAAAGACCCTAGGGGTGTAAGYCCTTTTACTTCCTAGGGTATGCCAATCAAACTTAGGGTAAATCTAAGAGGGTATACACACTTGTATTCCTCCTAGCAACCCTTGCAAAATAACTTGTAAACTTTAGCAATTTAGATGAAGCTTAATGGAGGGTGTATCCAACATACTCCTCCTAGGGTTTCAAACAACCATAACCAAGAAAGAGCAAGAAATAACTAATGCAGATTTTTCCTTACCAATTCCAAGAGAGAGAGATCAAACCCTAGTTTCACCAAGCAATATCACCATTCAAGATCAAGAGAACAAGCATCCAAGAGGTGTGCATCACCTAGCTCCATCCATTCATCAAGAGATACACCATAAAATCATTTGCATAAGAGAGAAACACCATAATGCCCAAGAATAGCGAAAATTTCAGCCATGTACTTCTCACAATGGGAGAGTTATGGTATGAAATGAGATTCACATGATCTCTATTTATACAAAATGTCTAAAACATAGTTTGCCCACTTAATTAGGGTAAAACATAAGATAAGGGGTCAACAACCCTTATCTTATCCCTTTACACAAATAATAATATTTAATTTTCACTTTTGCACATTAGAAACCCTAAAGCAAGATGACGTCACCCCTTTAGGGGACGTTTTGACATTTGGAGCAAGTCGTTGGAGAAGAAAGTGGAGGTCATTAGGGCTCCTAGAGCCTCCTCTCCATGTGCCAAGGTCAATCCATGTATCCTTCGGTCAAATGATGCCAAGTGTCAATGCGCAACAACTCCATCACCACAAACCCTAGCCCTAGGTGATGTCAAGCCTCAAGAAGGGACGTTTTGTCCCTCCTAAGAAAGTCGTTTGGCATGTGAGGGCTAGGTCATGTCTTCCAAGGTGTCTTCTAGGCCTCCAAAAGCAAGTCATCATGATCAGGCATGTGGGCTCTTGGCATCCAACCTGTGGGCTTCAAGCCCATGGAAGCCCAAGCTAGGCTTGTTCCTCCAAAACTATCCACCAAACGAGGTCCTGCAAAACAAATAGGCATGCCCTCCAAGGATCTCAAGTCAAAATATCATGGCAAGTGAAAACCAGACCTAATAAACAAGGCACCTAAACATGTGCATCAAAACTACCTCATCAAATTAAACAAATGCTCCAAGACCTTATACAATTGACCAAGTTTAGGTATGGGAAGGGTGTCATAAACGTCCTATTGGGTAGACCAAAACCCTCAAGTAGGGGATGCTCCCAAGGGTGCCCCTTCAAGGTTATGTAGTGGATGATGAGGTGGATGGGGGTTTAGACTTCATAGGTCAATGAGTTTCATGACATACAAGGGCTCGTATTATCTCATTTATGGGTGCCTTTGTAGGGGGTGTGTTGCACCTTCTTCCTCAATGCAACCTTTTTCCAAGCCCATTTATTGCCATTTATTAATTAATCAATGATCCAAACATGTGTGCACTCCCAATAATGAATCGATTAACTTGGGGGGTAGTAACACAGTGTCACTTGAACAAAGAGGTCCACAAAGTGCCATAGGGGTAACCATGTAAAGCGATGTAACGCACTTGTGTTAGTCTTATATTCAAGCGAGATATTTATTATGTGTTTGATACTGTGCAGGTCTTCAGTTTGTTCAAGAGAAGCAGTTCATCATTCTCAAGACCTGACTAGACAAGCATCTAGAAGGTTTATTTTCGGCTCTTATCTTTTGCCAACAACCATCCCCCTGGGCCTTCAGCCCCTTCTTCCCATGAAATGAGGTACATGACCTTCTTGGGTCACCAAAGTCAAAGGGCCTAGAAGAGGGCAATATGATGGGAATATAATGAGCGGAAAGTGGTAAGTATGGTCGGGAATGGTACGACAAACCCTCAAGGGACCCCTAGTCACAAACCTTCCCCAAAGGTTGGCCACTTACTAGGAAATCTATGACACTCACCAAGGTGAAACAGCGTCAAAATCATAATGTCCAAGCAAGTGTTCTATAATCAAAAGCAACTTAAATACAACATGTTTAAATGCCTCAAATATTAGGGTGATTACCTGCCACAATCCCTGACTTGTACCGCATGGAGCAAGACCCATGTGCCTTCCAGAAGTTAGTTGGTGTGGTGGATGTGTTGACAATGGATCAAAAAGTGGTGATAGAGCGAGCTTCCGTATGTGCAAGTGGGCACCGCTAGTCATGTGGTATCTCGACACTCCATATCTGCAACCTGAGGGCCTCGAGACATCATCTCCTTAGTTATCCCACAAAATGGGGATAACACCTATCACAAAAAGTCAGAAGTCTTCTCTGATAGATTTTAGTCATCGAAGGAGTGCACGCACTTTCAATTGTTTGAAAGTGGAAATCATCCTCCGAAAATGTCTGCAGAGTTAAACTTTGACTTTGATCAGAGTGGAAAGTAAAATTCTAGCTCTGATTGAAAGTTAGGTGTGCGCTCCAATGAAAGTTAAAAAGTGGAATACACACTCCAATGATCGAAAGAGGAAATCACTTTGATCAAAATCAAAAGTTGAAAAGTCATTCCGAAAAAGTGTCTAAAGCCTGTCGATGAAAAATTGATTTGTTTCCCACGAATATTAGAGTGCATCATGGTTATCATCGGACTTTCCACCGAGTCCGTATTTCATTTTTTCCTTCCACTTAAAGTATTTTCCGTCGCCAATGAGCTTATCTTTCACTCAATTTTTTGGAATTTTCACGGAGTTTAAAGTTCAATTTAGAGATCGTTGAAAGTGAAATTCTCACCTGATAAACATTGAATGGCGTCACTCTAAACCAATGTTTTGCCTAACATGAATGAGGTTTTAGTGCTCCGGATTTTACTCAATCTTTTGCGCATAAAACTCATCATCAATCAAATTTGAGTTTAACTCTACTTAAAGAACTTGATATGCAATGTTTTGATAAAGTGTTGTAATAGCGGAGTGAATAGCAGTGTTTTGCTTTCTTTGAACAGAGTAAATTACAGAGTTTAGTGAATGTGGTGTTTTCATTGTGGAGTAAGCTCAATACTTTTAAGGTATATTAATTCCATGTTAGAATCAAAAAAGACAAACTATCAGTATAAATACGCTTTGATTTATTTTATCAAACATTATTATTATTCTGATGAAATGATGATAAAATTAATTAATGTCTTGAATGCGGAAAATTGTCGAAACTGAGGATATGACTTATGGAAGCAAGGCAATTCGCTATAGCAAAGACAAGAGGTGGAAGTTTTGATAACATCAAACTTGAAATGGGCGTAGATGTAACAAGAATAAAAAGATGAAGTCCCTATGTATGAACAACGATCAAATGCAGAGCCAAAATGATGAGTGATGAAAACCTATAGCACAAAGCTTGAGCATGGGAGCATACAGAAGCTATACATGTCTATCAACAAACCTAAGGCAAAGGGTTGTACTTGTTATCACACAAAATGTAGGTTGGGCAAAGCCCAACCCAATCCACAAGCTGGCGAGAACTATGGGAGAGTCTACCCATTGTCACCTTAGATAAACCCTCCCCTCTCTTTAGTGAAGAAGAAATCCTACACAAGGGGGGAATCCCGAGTAACCCTAGGGGGATTGCAACGAGATAATGAGAAAATGAGAAGGACACCCTTATGGTTAAAGTCAAGCGAGGCTTTGAGACTTGGAAAAGAGGTCTTGGAAGGTGGAAGATGGTTGTCGAGGTTGTATCCTTGCAGAACAAAGTTAGAACACCAAAACAAGACAATATGTCATGTCCCCTTCTGAGTGATCATGGGACATGGACGAAGTAGCCTAAGTGATTCTCATAAGCTATAGTTATTAAAAAAGGGAATAGATTAATTATTTAATGTTCTAAGGGGAAAAGTGCCTAACAAAAATGACATTAGATAATTAAAAGGGGAAAAAGGGAAAAAGCGCCAAAAGTGACTTAGGAGGAATATGAAAAGTCACTTAGATTAATTAAAAGATAAAAAGGTCACAAAAGAGTCAACTCATGAATAAAAAGAAAAAAAGAGGGTGCCCTCTCTCATTCTTGCATTAGCAATTTGTAATTTCTCATTAAGAGAGCTCATTGTGGTTTTGGAACTCTTGGGACGGAAACCCTAGGAGGAATTTTTAGGGATTGGCTTCGGTGGTGCGACCATCCACTCTAGTTAGTCATTTTTGGAGGAGATCACATTGATTTCTTCACAGTGCTTCATTACTAAGCTCATATTTCTTTACTGGCAACGAGTTACTTCATTTTGATCGGTGTCAGCGGGGTCTCCCTCATTGCGAGCCGAGTTTGTGTAATCGAGCTGAGTTTTTGTAGCCGGACCGAGTTTCTATAGTCAGACTGAGTTTCTGTAGCAGGGCCGAGTTTCTGTAGTCGGGCCAAGTTTCTGTAGTCGGGCCGAGTTTATGTACCTGAGGTCGAGATTTATAGCTGAAGGTGTTTCTATAGTTGAGGCTGAGTTCTGTAGCTGAAGTTGATTCTGTAGCTGAGATCATTTATGTAGTTGAAGTCGTTTCTGTAGTTGAAGCGTTTCTGCAGTTGAGGTCGTTTCTGCAGCTGAAGTCATTTATGTAGCGGAGGTTATTTCTATAGCTGAAGTCATTTTTGTAGTGGAGGTCGTTTCTATAGCTGAGGTCGTTTCTGTAGTCGAAGCCATTTTTGTAGCTGAGCCCGCATTTCTATAGTTGAACCTACATTTTTGTAGTTGAAGCTGAGTTTCTATATCCAAGGCCGAGTTCTATAGTTGATGCCGAGTTACTTCTAGACAAGGTTTTGAGGCTTGGAGAGTCCTTGGAGGAGGACACGCCATCTACTAGAGGAGGCCGTGGCATTATTTTAGGTTTTGGTTTGCATATTGTGTGTTTTGTTGCAGCTGCCATAGCAGCCAATAGAGATTGTATTTCTTTTAAGTTTCCATCCATAATAAAAATGCCAATGTTGCCTCTTCTATCATATGTGTATTTGCAATATGTTTGACGAAACATCCACTAGTAGAACACTTGCAAACTGTTTGTAGAAAGTTATCAATCAGCGTTGTAGCATAAAAACATATGAATGCAAAGTGTTTGACAAAATCATAAAGAGAAACAACATCATTGGACAGCAAACACTAATATCCTAGCCTAGCACATTTGGGGATATTACACAATATAGTGAGATATAAGCCTCAAAACCTAAGGGGAATCAGCGAGATAAGTTTGGTGTCCCAGAACTGCAGCATGTATCAGATTTATATCAGAAATGAGTAAGATATGACAGCTGCATAATTAACCATCAAATTCATCAAATGATTATTGGATAATTAAGCCCAAAACATGTAGACAATATTCCAATGCTTAAACTCAACTTTTGATGGTAAAATAGGAATGCAAAAAGATGTTATCAGCAATGTATTAGAGCAGCATTATGGCTGTAGCAAACAATTGCTACAGCAGCAATTTCCAACCATAGAAATCAACAAGTAAACTGTCAAAAAGAGAGTCAATGAGCAGTAGAACAGTAATCTAGGTTTACAAGTAAATTTCCATGGTGGAAAAGTGAGTAAATGATGAAAGAAAGTGAAGTTTTCTACAGCCCTAATGGTTGTAGCAATAAATTTATTGCAGCAATGAAATCCTTGGCTAAAAGAGGACGCCCTTAGGGCACAAGAAAGCTTATAACATGTAGAAAACAATCCAACTTGAACAATTGCAATATCTCGTAACTTCACGTATTCCAATGCAAGAATATTGTGTCTCCAATGCAATTTAGACTAGTGCTTTATCTATTGGGTTATGGAGTCTCTTATATTACAGCTAGGGTTTGCAATTTCTCTAGGGGTGTAAGCCCTTTTACTTCCTAGAGCATGCAAAACCTAGCAAGGTAAATCTAGGAGGGTGTAAGCCCTTTTACTCCTAGCAACCTTTGCAAAATAGCTTATCCAAGACAATAGTGGTAGATCCTAGTGGAGGGTGTTTGCCCTTATACTCCTCCAAGAATTAAGCAAAATCAACCTTGCAACCAACCGAGAAACAATACAAAGCATAGATTCCTTACCTAGTCCAAGCATTAACAAGATAAACTCTTCCTTACCAAGAATATTCCACCACACATGCATGAACAAGCATCAAGAGAGATGGCGCACCACTTTAGCTCCACAAGACAAGTTTTAAGCATCCAAATAGCATCAAAGAGAGAGAGATGTGATTTGCCCAAGAGGGGCGAAAATTTCAGCCAAGTATCTCTCACCCAAGAGAGAGTGAGTGATATCAAATGAAATGAATTTGATCCTTATTTATACAAAAACTCCTATAAAGTGTTTGTCCACATAAAGTTAGGGTAAACCACAAAATAAGGGGGCCATCCCCCTTTATTTTTCCCCTTTACAAAGTAATTTGATATTAACTTTACAAATTTCACAAAAGAAACCCTAAGTGTGATGCCAACCCCTTCCAGGGTAACGTCTTGGCATTTTAGCAAGTCGTTGAGCGAGAGAGAGGAAGTCGTTGGGCCTCCTAAGGCCTCCCTCTCATGCGCTAGGTCTCTCTTCATGGTGCAAGGGATCCTCCTCACCGAAATGTGCCAAGTGTCCATCAAAACATCATCATCATCACCAAAACCCTAGCCCTAGGATGACGTCAAGCCCTCCAAGATGACGTCTTAGCCTCCAAAGGCAAGTCGTTGGGCTTGTAAGGGCTAGGTGAGGTCCTCCAAGGTGTCTTCCTTTTCCTCCAAAGGCAACGTTCATCTTCTATCTTGCCCCAAGGTTTGGGCTATGGCATCCAACCGGTGGGCTTCCTACCCCAATGAAGGCCCAAGCTGGGCTTGTTCCTCCAAAACATCCATCAACAAGGTCCTACAAAGACAGACAAGTGCACCCTCCAAGGATCTCAAGTCAAAGCATCATGGCAAGTAAAATCACATTTAATACAAGAACCACCTAAACATGTGCATAAAAACTACCTTATCAAATTAAACAAGTGCTCAAAGACCCTATGCAATTTGCCAAGTTTAGGTATGGTGAAATATCCCTGATCCAGCTGATCTGGATATCTACTGCTGAACTATGGTTTTGCCACTGAAATCTGATACTCTGGGGGTTTCTAAATGCGTTTGAGTTACTATGTGAACATGCTTGGTGATTTTCGCATGTGTGTTCCAGTTTATTATGTGCTTTAGTAGTATAAGACAATGCATGTGAAATAAAGACAACACAGCTCACTGATATATATATATAATGCGGAAAAAGCAGGAAATACAATAATAACTAGAAGTAGATATAATAATCGCCAGTTAGATCTCATGGATCATCACTGGAATACATGTCAACTAATAAGAAATACTAGTGATCAGAAGAATGGGTGTTGGTTTGCGCATGTACGGATAGATCGGCAAAAAGCAGTCTGGCAGCTCACGGTAACTATTGTAGAAYCCGAAAAACTCGCCYTGATGGCGATACCCGTCGGAATGAGCTAGAAACTGTCTCAAAAGATGYGCCCTGTCCTCTARACTGATCCTGATGATTGTCRGATTGAAGGTCCGAACTTTGAAGCTCCGGATGTCACCCCCTGGGGGTTTCTGCACCTCCTGGGCTCAATGAGTGCGCCCTAGTGATTCCATCAGCGAAATCTGACGATGTATAGCTCAAAACAATCGTCCTGGTCTCCTTTGTAATGGGTCAGAARGGATTCATCAGATCTGCTCCAGAATGTCCCCTGGAACTCCAAATGTGCTTCCTCAAGAGTTGTGCCCTAAATGACTGTTTTCTGCTTTCTGGGAGATTCCACTATCGAAAACTGACGACAGATGGCTCAATAGGTGCACCCTAGCTAGCCCTCTAATGGGTCGRAAGGAATCCACCAAATCTGAACTGTCTCAAGCGGCCGCACAAACCCTCTCTCTAACACTTGCGCCCTCACTAGCTAAGCTATGCAATCACTAAACTGGATACTGCAATGCACGGTGAAATACCTGGATGGTATCTCTGATAGGCTAAGGTGTGTCTCTCAACATTGAAATCGATCAATGGTGGTGGTTTCCTCCAGAAATCCACAAAACAACAAGGGGGTTCGATTTCCTCCTCCTCTGCAAATATCTCAACATCAAATCATAACATAATTTTGAATTAGGTTGCTTTACCCTTCCTTTATAGCTTCCCAAAACCTAATCCGTTGTCGACCTTTTCCCTCCAAGTGACTTTTACTTTATTTTATTATTCCTTGATTAAATCACTTAATTAATCAATTAATTAACCATTTTACCTCTAAAAAGTGATTTATCCATCCTTATGTCTTCTCCGGCCACTAAAAGTCACTTCTCATCATCTTATCCTGTAATGCTCTTCCTCCCAATTTCGATGAGCTATTACACTAAGAGGTTTCTCCAAGTAATATGCCCATTATGACCTTCCTAGTGAATTTAATTAAGATATGGCCCATAATAACTCAAAATTACGGAAATCGTCGGAATGCAATGGAACCAAAGCCAAGCTGTGCAGAATGGATCCTGATGATGAACGATGCAAGTCGAGCCCAATAAAACCCCTCAATATCTCTCGAACTCTCTGTCACCCCTATCTGGCTACTCTGGTAGGCATAACACTCTGTAATGTTATAATGTCCCAAAATGGGGACATTACAGTCCTCCCTGTCGGAATATTGCTTGTCCTCGAGCAATAACTGAATCCAACTACATATGATACTGGGGTCCCATATCCACCTGTGTGACACAAGGTAGACTCCCCTCAAGATGTGGCCTCTCCAAGTGCTCACCATGCATGACACCCACATGCTCCTGATGAGTAGAATGATCAATGGCCAAAGAATCTCAGTCAACTCCCCGGGCAACCACTCTACTCGAAACTCAACTCCATCAAACGTTGAACTACCAAGCACTCCAATCCCTGGATCCCATATCAGAATGTGAACTGCAATGCCTCGTGAAATATAGTCCTGTAACATATCAATACCATGAGTCTCCTGCCAATAACACACGGTCTCAACTGGAAATGAGTCTGTCCTCCAAGACCGTACCAACCCCAACACGACCTCCACCAACTGAACATGTTGTTGCCGTAGTGAGGTACTACAAGACCTCAACGAATCATCAACAAGTGACGTGCTCCCCCCGATACTGAAGCTCACTGGAAAGTCAAAGTGACTTTCCCCTGCAAAGATCCACTTGTCTCCATCAGTCAATGAAACGCCTAGCCCTGTAATCCCAGGGTCCCATGCTAGCCTCTGACAGGGACCATCACGCAGACGCTGCACTACTATGATCATGAGTGTCTACTCAAAGTATGCATACTGGATCCCCCACTCCTGGATCCTCATGTTGAAATACCTGTGAAAATTGAGCCTGTTGTCAAGAAGTTGAACCTGTAAAGGTATCTCTGTGGAATCAACATCTACCCAACCACCTCCATACTCGATCATGAGTATCAATAGGGAGAACCTGTCTCGCCACCTAGAATAAGTCCCTGCAAGCCCTCTCAAAACCATCCGAGAGTGAAGTATGTTGCTCTCCGGTGCAACCTGGGCCATCATAAAATGAAACAACCCACTAACCAAATGGACTCCCGGATCCCATGGCACAATTGGAAGTTCATCACTTCCAATCCCCACTAACTGCTCATGTGTCATACTGATAACTGTCAGAAGCCCTCCATCCTCATCCCAATGAGAATTTGAATCTGTGCCACCCTCTGAGATATCTGCTATCCCATGACCTAAGATGCTCACCATCATGCCCAAGGTCTCAACTATTTGTCTCTGATGATCCACCCCTATCCTGTTGTATGCAATAAAGACACTCATGCCAGGTGGTCTCGACCTACAAACTCTCCATGTCCCATGCCACTGTCTATCTCCCCCTATGTTACTGTCAATGATGAAGGCATCGGCGAAAGCCAACAGAAACATATGTAACCTACTGTAGGACTTGAAAGTATCATATGCTTTGATCAATCCCCAAGATTGGACCAAAAGCTCATCCACTAATACCCATGGTGAAAAATCGTCTAAACTCCAACTATCGGGTACAACAGTAGATAACTCCACAAATTGTTGGTCAATCACTCTCCCTCCGTCATTACTCAGATAGTTGTTGCTACTATGAAGGTGATCTCCCAGAACTATGTGTTGCTGCAAGGGAGAGGAATCTCCATGCTCCACTAAGTGTGTCTCCTCCCTGCAATCTAATGTGTCCCCCTGAATCCCACCGTACATCTCTCCCATAATCATATGTCCAAGGTGTACTGTCAGATCAACCTTTGTGTGGAAATCAACCAATCTTGGAACAGAAATGAAAGTGTCCTCATAACTACCCCTGCCTATGGAATCCTCATGTGTACGTGTATGTCTCACTGTCTCAAAACTACCCATGAATGGTGGCCCTTGTGACACCCGAACATCCTCCAGCAATGTAACTGAGGAACATATCTGACTCTCTGTCGAGATAGATATAGTGTATCTCTGACCAGTCTCCTCAAGGAGCTCATCTAATCTGGACTCTGATTCTTGAAGGGTTGTCTGTGTGCCTTCCAAGGATCCTCGTGTGCTCACTACCTCATGAGTGAGTCGGTCCACCTCCAACTCATGCTCCATCAGAGCCCTACAATACATCTCGCCAACCTCCAATAGGTAATATTTGTCCATCAACAACTGTTGGTAGTCGGCCCTCATCATAGTTACTCTTTCCCTGAAAGTATGAAAGTCATCCATGGCAACTCCCCCATCTGAACTATCATGCGCCATCGATGTCGTCCAACAATAATCTGCCACCAATGCGTGTGTATCATCCATGCATCTAGTGGTTGCCATGATCATGTCCTCACTGACTCTCAACTGTCTCGTCCAGTGTCGTGACTCCTGATCACAGTCTCGCTGAGGTTCTACCTCATGCCCCTCACTACTAGTGTCAACAATGGAATCCCCAACAACACACTCCTCAAAAGATAAGGAACTGAATGGCCCACTGTCCACTGTGGTATTGAGTCCTCCTGTATGCCACTGTACACCATCACCAACTGCTAGCCCCATCTAAATCGCATTGTAACCTATATGGGCAGTTGTATCGTCCTGTGCACTCACTCTGTTAATGTCATCTGCAACTAGACCCCATACAGATGTGTCTAGACATGAGATATAGTCATCCCGGCCCATGCAAAGTGCACCCTCATCGTTGTGGACTGGTCCTGGAAGTGAGTATCCTATCAAACTGTCAGCCTCCACAACCTGATCTAACAACAGAATCTCCAACAGAGGTGGCTCGCGCTCCTCATACTGATAAATATGTGTCTCATCAAATAGCTCCAAGTCATTCCTCTCCTCCTGGATCTGCAGATCCATATGTCCCTGGAGTGCAATCCTCATGCAAGGCTCCTCCACCAAATCAGAAATGCTACTGATATCCTCATGTGTCGTGGCTATCAGAAGTGTCTGAGAAGATGAAAAATGTGTCACTATCATCATAGAAAGCTCATCATCCTCCATACATGATTTCCTGGAAGCCATGTCTATACCCCAGGGTTGGTCATCCAACCACCTAATCTCATCATGTCCAAGTGCCAACACATATGAATCCTCACAAGTGTCATCACTATGTTGAAGTGTTGAAGTCTCAACACTGCCTGGTAGGGAAGATGAAGAACATGCGCTATCATCCTTTCCATCCAACTGTCCCTCAAATGCGTAGGAGTCACTAGCCTCATCTGATTGCTCTAAATAGGCATCCGTGGTTGCATTCTCATGCACCTCCTCATCCTCACTGTCATAGTGTACCTCAACAATGTGCACCTTCCCCTTCTTGTCCCCTGATAGTTGGGGTTCATACCACTCATGATGTTTGATGGTGCAAAAATCCTTGAATGACATGTCTGCATGAAATTCCGTACCAAGCTCCTGATATTGTCTCAAACAATTTGCAAACTCCTCATCATGTCCTTTCTGTCCTGTTTGTTGCCTCTTTGAACCACTAGGCCCTCCTGCGGCATTGGCACTTATAGTGCTCATGCTATGCTGGAGCATCTGTGTACTAAGGTTCATCTGTTGTATGGTGGTCAACAAGTCTCTCTGTCCCCTAGCTAGGTCATTCAACATGGCCTGCGTACTGTCAAAATGTATCTCAAGGTCTTTCCCCCTGCCCTCGAGTGTCTCACGCCTGTCACCTATAGTCCCCTCTATCTCGGCCTCTGTGTCTGAATTGATATGCTCTTTGTCCTCTATCTCTAGCTCTATATCTGACTGAGTGTGGAAGGGGCTGTAATCCCTTCGGTTTCTATCTCTCCTATCTCTGCTATGACCTTTTTGGCACTGAATGTACTCGTCCCCAATATGTCCTCGACCCTCTCGGTATTCTTCACATGTTCTCGGAATCATGGGGTCATGAAAAGCTCTTCTTCACAGGCTGGCAAGAAGAAGGCACTGATACCACTGAAATATCCCTGATCCAGCTGATCTAGATATCTACTGTTGAACTATGGTTTTGCCACTGAAATCTAATACTCTGGGGGTTTTTGAATGCATTTGAGTTACTGTGTGAACATGCTTGGTGATTTTCGCATGTGTGTTCTAGTTTATTATGTGTTTTAGCAGTATAAGACAATGCATGCAAAATAAAGACAACACAGCTCACTGATATATATATAATGCGGAAAAAGTAGGAAATACAATAATAATTGGAAGCAGATATAATAATCATCAGTTAGATCTCATGGATCATCACTGGAATACAAGTCAGCTGATAAGAAATACCCGTGATCAGAAGAATGGGTGTTGGTCTGCGCAAAAAGCAGTCTGGCAGCTCACAGTAACTGCTGTAGAATCCGGAAAATTCGCCCTGATGGCGATACCCGTTGGAATGAGTTGGAAACTGTCTCAAAAGATGCGCCCTGGCCTCTAGACTGATCCTGATGACTGTCGGACTGAAGGTCCGACCTCTGAAGCTCTGGATGTCACCCCCTGGGGGTTTACGCACCTCCTGGGCTCAATGAGTGCGCCCTAGTGATTCCACCGGCGGAATCTGACGATGTATAGATCAAAATGATCGTCCCGGTCTCCTCTGTAACGGATCAGAAGGGATTCCTCAGATCTTCTCTGGAATGTCCCCTGGAACTCCAAATGTGCTTCCTCAAGAGTTGTTCCCTAAATGATTGTTTTATGCTTTTTGGGAGATTCCACTGTCGGAAACTGACGACAAGTGACTTAATAGGTACGCCCTGGCTAGCCCTCTAATGGGTCGAAAGGAATTGGCCAAATCTGAACTGTCTCAAGAGGTCACACAAACCCTCTCTCTAACACTTGCGCCCTCACTGGCTGAGTTGCGCAATCACTGAACTAGATACTGTAATGCACAGTGAAATACCTGGATGGTATCTCCGATAGGCTAGGGTGTGTCTCTCAACACTGAAATTGATCAATGTGTTAGAATATGAAAGGATGTGCTCGTTTTACCATTGACAATATCACTATTGTCACCCAACCATAGGCCGAAGCCACCCTCCGAGCACCTTGACCTTGACAGTGAGAAGAATCCTGGTATCAATCCAATAGCTAAGCAAGGCTAATGCACCAAGCAAGAAAGTTACCAAAGTTGATCAGATAGTCCAACCCAAAACTGGCGCAACACCTTCCCCAGAACTTGCGCATAAAACTGCCAGACTGCAGTGTGCACAAGTGACTTAAGCAATTCTGAGAATGTGACAAATGAGAGACTGGCGCCCTGTACTTATAGTATTCCTGGCAGACTTGCCTCGGCCGACTTTTCCTTCTGGGTATTAATTAATTCATATTAATTATCTTTCTTCAGACGACATCTCGTCTAGGGTTACATTCATTTCTTTGCTTCCTTCCGGAATATTCTAATCTTGTCAAAGGTCACAATAGAGGTTCATACCTCCCGAAGCTACCATAATATCAACACTCCCTCCTAGCTAGGGAGGTATAACTGATAATGGTCTTGAGCACAAACAGACCATTCACTGGTAGTATCACGAGTACCGTCATTATTATCCAACTGGATAATCTCCATGACAACTGGTACAATATCAATTGATAGAACACAACTGTGTTTATCCATGGTACTATGCAACTACTTAAACCGTGACACATAGTCACAAACAGTGGAACATATC
>JASDQU011176465.1:37016-47486 GCA_032191745.1 Picea mariana
CCAGCTAGGTCCTGCAAAGACAAACAAGCACGCCCTCCAAGGATCTCAAGTCATAACATCATGATAAGTGAATCCAATCAATAAATGAGCCACCCAAGCATGTGCATCAAAGATCACTATATCAAATAGTTAATTGCTCAAAGACATTATGTGACTTGTCAAGCTTGAATATGGGAGGGTTGACGAGGTGTCCTATTGGGCAGATCTTGCCCTAGGTCAAGGAAAATTTCCAAGAGATCCCTCTCTAAGCCAAGTAAAGTGGGTGAGGTGGTTGGGGTTAAAACTCAATGGGCATAGGGCTCATGACATACAAGAGGTCGTAGTGGCTCATTCCTGGGTGCCTTTGTAGAGGGTGTGTGGTACCTTCGTCCAACAATGCACTTTTTCCAAGCCCTTTATTTGCCATTCTTTCATAATTTTAAGGAAAGGTTGAAGGCCACATGCCCTAGTGTGGTGTCCAGATAATGGCAGTGTCACCCACAAACACCTAGTGGAAATGAGAAGGATGGCTCGTGATGAGACCCCCTTTCTCTCAACCATGCAACTGAGAGCCATTACCCTGGCTTGGTGACCAGATGATGGTAATGTCATACCACTAGATATTCATGGACATGATATGTCGACTCGTGATGAGACCTCCTATCCTTCAACTAACCTTTTAAGCATTTTTAATCATATTTTATTGTGGGTCCCCCTTTACTCAAAGATAAGCGTTCCATTGCTTTCTTGGGTAATCCGTGGGCGAAGCATCTAGAAGGTTCATACATAGGCTTTTATCTTTTACCCAACATCAATCCCTCTGGGCCTTCAACCCCTTCTTCCCATAGAATGAGGGACAACCCCTTCTTGGGTCAATACACCCTAAAATCCCAAGAGATAAGGAAATGGGGGGAAACAATGATGGAAAGTGGTAAGTATGGTTGGGAACGATACAATGGCTCTTCAAGGGAGTTCCTAGTAGCAAACCCATCCCTAAGGAAGACCACTTACTAGGGAACAATGTCAACCACCAGGGTGAAGCAGGGAAAAAGGCATCATGTCCAAGCATATATCATGAAATCTAGAGCAATCTAAGATACAACATACTCAAATGGCTTAAATATTGAAATGATGCTTACCACAATACTGACTTGTACCTCAAGGAGCAAGGCCCACTGCCTTCCGGAAGCCAGCCGATGTGGTGGATGCCATCTGGAAATCTGTGACCATCTCTAGTGGTGAGGAGGGTCTCCAACTGTGCAAAAGGGTATTGTTGGTCATGTAGTCTCTCGACACTCCATATCTACAAACTGAGGGCCTCGAGACATAATCTCCTTAGTTATCCACAAAATGGGGATAACAAGGGGTAAGCACATTTGGGCCTTGAACTTTAGACGTTGAGGAGAAGAACATCTAGGGTGCAAGCAATTTTGGGCCCTAGGTATTGTTTCTCCCTTCTTGTAACTTCAACTAGGTCAAAGATCAATTGTCTAGGACTAAAATCCTAAAGTGCTAGTAATTTAAGGCTTTAGGGTTCTAACCCTAGCAAGGACAATACACAAATTTTGGACAAGTAAAACTTTGTGAGAGGAAGAAGCACTTATGTTCCTCTCTTAGGGTTTCAACAAAACAAGACTTCTTGCAACAAAATAGCATCTTCACCATAAATATTAACAACATAATATAGAATTGCAGAAATTTACATACTTTATCCAAGAAACCATGAGCATTTAACACTAATTGCAGAAATATCCATCCAAAATCAGCAAACCATCCACAAGAGATCCATTCCAAGCATAGTGCATGAGAGAGAAAGACCAATAACCCCTAAGGGGCTGAAAATTTCAGAAGTACTCCTCTCAATGCTGAGGAAAAGATGATGATAAAATGAAAGTGAGTGCTAGCCCTCTTATATGAGGCTAGCGCTACACATTTGTCCACGTAACATAACATTTGTTCAACTTAAGTAGGTCCAACCCCTCATTTAACCTTTACACAATGTAATAAATGCAAAAACATCATAAATGAGCCACATGTGTGAGATGTCAAGCCTCCTTAAGCAAGGAGGGAGTCTCCAAAGGCCACGTGGCACAAATTCGGAGCAAGTGATGTCTCTCCTCACCAAAAGTCATGCAAAACATCATTAGTACCCCAGGTATCCATCAAACCCTAGCTGCGTCAAGCCCTAGAAGATGACGTCGTCACCAAAATAGGGCAAGCGTTCAAGATCCACGTGTTGCATCCAGGCCCTAGGGAGCTGCATCTCGTCTCTACAATGTCTCTGACTGTCTGTTGTTGCAACATCCCTGATCCTGGTGAAAGATGAGTCTTGGGGTACTTTGCCCAGCCTATGGGCTTCCATCCCATCTGTGTGCCATCATGATTGAATCTGCTCATACCAATCCTATCTATCCATCAAAAGGTTCCAAGGATGTGAGAGTTGATGTCTGAGGGTGGTTAGTTACTGGATGACCCACGACTCTCCATCACATGTGCCAAGGTCCTGCAATGAAGGCACACGTCCTGGGTACAAGCCCAAGACGTCCCTAAAAGAACCATGTCAGGGCCATCCAAGACAAAACAAAGTAGAAGACAAGGTTCATAAGAAACATTAGTCCTTAAAGCATGTAAATTAAGTTGAAACTTAAGAAATAAGCCATGTAAACAATTCACCTCAATATCCCCTTCAAGCATCACACCAGCCCAAGGCCCCATGTGAGTTGACAAGTTTAAGTATGGGAGGGCCTTCATCCAACCCTATTACGTGTGCCATCTAGACAAGAAATAAAAGAACCCAGGTAGAGGGATAGGTCTCGAGGAAAGCAAGAAATAAAGAAACCCTTCAAGAGTAAGTGTGAAGTGATATGGTTTTAGGGCTTACTTCATGGCATATGGTGTCATTTAATCCATTTCTATGAGCGCCTTTGTAGAGGGTGCGCTTGCTCTTGAGTTACCACATTCTTAGGCGAAATTTTTTACAATCCCCTTTTATCTGCCATCTTACTAGTCCGCTTATCATATTTGCAAGTCCCCTTTTATAAGGTTTCAAGCTATAGCATTTCTATTTGGGACCTGGGTGAGCATTGAAAGGGTAGAGCTCAAGTTTGGACTGGCTTTTGGGATTCCTTTGCTATCATTCATTTCTTTCTTTAGCATCATTTTCTTATTCTTTTAGTAGTGGTTGCAATTAACCTCTGGGCCTTCATCCCCTCTTCTCATGAGAGAATGGACCATGACCCATTACCAAAGTTTAGTACACTATGAGAGGCTCCAGGATGGAAAGTGTTAAGTATGGTGGGGAACGGAACGTTACCCTTGTGAGGGCCCCCCTAGTAGTACCCCTTTTCCCTAGACGGTGACAACACGGGACTAGACCATAGAAGTTGACCACCAAGGTGAAACAAGGCAACTGACAATTTCCCAAGCTAGTGATCCATTATCAACTTCAACCAAAGATCCTCATTCACATGCCCAACAAATTAAGAACAACACTTTGCATGAAAGAAGGACTAACATAAATCATGGTGACAATGGCTTACCATCTCCCATACCCTGGGTTGCTTGGATGTGATGAGCCTTGGTTGACCTATAGTTGTAAAGGTGAATGAGGGGGGCTGATGGGCTGCCATCTATGGACATGTTGATCATCATCATGGTCAGGATCATGTTCTCCATTGTGGGCCACAAGACATGATCTCCTCTAGTTACCCCTAGGCATGGGGGGGTAACAGGTTGTAACTGGTAAACCTCATATCAGTGATGGTTATCGGGCCAAAATCTTGATGGGTTCCCTACACCAAACAAGGAGCAGTCTAATTGGGACTTCTCACCGGGGTGAACCCCTCGCTATTGAGCAGGACATTTCGACCCATCAACAAAACCCTACTGCTACTTGGAGTGCTTGATGTGGAAAAGATAGATGCAGACCATATTGTACACTTGTGGGATGCAAGTGTAGATGCCAAAGAAGACTTGTCAGTGTGTAATACTTGCTTGTTGTGGATCTTTGGTGGAGCAACTAGCTTTAGTTGGGAGAGACTTCTAGCTAGAAGGAGTTGGTTGCTAGGGTTTGCTATTCTGGTGAATGCCCTAGCTAAGGTTTGGTGAGCTTGATTTGTACCAACTTGTATTAAACTATTGGTATGTACTTGTACTTCATCTTATCTACATATATGAAGTGTTCCAACTGTCCAAACTTTATGTACTTGTAGATCTTCTTATCAGCTTATGTTCTCATAATGAATGAATAGTTTCCAGTGTCGGTTATGCATGCCCATTTGACATAGTATTGAGCAGATTTTATTAAGTGATTTAACAAACATTTAGAAGCTAAGGGGGCAGATTTAGGGCTGTAATAAATCTTCTGTAATAAGCATCCTCAGATCTGTTATATGCTTGGAAAGTGTGCCCTAAGGGTTGGAAACATTGTTCCATTGAAATACACATGTTCGGTATTTATTTTTTTGGGTTGCCTTGTGATTTGGGTTGAAAAGAAGTGAAGTATATGCTGCTGTAATTTGTACTTTAGATTGAACCCTAAAGCTGAAAGTTCACAAGAAATAGATCCAAAAAACCTCAAGGTTGAGGTGAAATTTCTGAATTTGCATTAATTGTAAAGGAACTGAAATTTCTACACCCTTTGCAATCAAAACATAGCACCTTTTTGAATAAATCAGCAATGATAAAAAGGTCTACCATTCTGCCCTTAAATTTTCTAACAATGATGATAATAGGCCCCTTGCTATTTGAGGGGGTTTTGAAGAAAGTCCTATTGGAAAGCAGCTTCTAGAAACCTCTAAATAAGCTTTTGCTTGTTGGATGTCCTATTCAAGAGCAGTGGGTTTCAAGACTTTGACATATACTCAAAAGGATTATTTTAACCCATCAATATACATGGCATCTCGGATCTCCTAGCGTTTGTTGGTATAACAATGGACCGGCTTCCTCCGTTTAGATACTCCCTTGTTGCACCTAGCCATCTCTTACCTACCAGACAGGAAATGAACAGGATCATCAGAGATGATATCTACAAGGAGTTTATGCGGGTCACTTGGATAAACCCTTATGGCGGGTTACGTCCAAAGATATCCTTCTATGTTGAGCACTTCATGGATCTGAGGGATGGAAACATTAGTCGACCCCATTACATACTTCACCATTGGATGCATGCTCTTCGCATCTCCCTAGACCAATTTAGAGTGGGCTCTCATAGACTACAGATCAAGACAAACCACCAGATTGACTAATCATGTAGTATCTACCAGTTATGCCATCTCCGAGAGGTTGAGACTAAGAAGCACTTTGTCTTCCATTGCCCAGTTTACTACGAGATTCAAGGACGGTTCCACTACCCTTTTAGAGAGCTCCAAACTCTTGGTAGTTTCTTCAGATACCCCAACTACAAATGCTTGACCTTATACATGCAAGAGGCCCTATGTCTCTACTCTGTCATCCTTCAGCCAAACCCACATCCTAGTCCAACTCCCACCTAGCAGATCACTTCCTTTTTTACGATGTTCCCATCTACTAGGGTCACCAAGCAACAAATGGATAGCGATCATGTCCCTGACCCTAGATCAGTGCAAACTTGGAGAACTATTCCTTTTTCTGTGAGACCCTAGTGACATTGCCCATCCAAGCCCCATATTAGCAAACAAACCAGTAGCCAGATGATATCTTCCAAACCACAACAACGAGCTCTATCTTCCAACGAGCAGCACAACACTTAGTCCAGCTCCTCTTCCAGTTCTTCTTCTGGACAGACATCTATTTTGAGCTTTCTCCATTTTCCCTTGGATGTTAGGAGAGATAGTTCCAATGGACCAGGATAGGCTTGTACAATTGGTATCATAGATTCTAGATCCACTCACCTTGTACATCTCTCTCTCGAACTATCTCTCCATCTTCGAAGTTGGCTATCCAAGATCTAGATTAGACTCTTATTTTACTTTCTACATCTTGTTTTTATATAGGAGACGCTTTAGTGCTCCCACTTTGTATGGACATCATTGTACCTATCAGTCCCATTGACCTACTTGGTGGTCATTTGTCAAACATTAATATAGTTATCTTATCTAAAAGTATGTTGGCTTAGCAGAACTCTCTAGAATAGTAGATCATAGTGCCTTGCTACTTCATATTTTTAAGGCTAAGAAGTAATATTCTTGGGTGTTGTTGTCGTCCTTATACACACCTACTAACGTGGAGAAGTCTCCAACCCACTTGGTGTGTCCTTGGAGACACAAGCCTAAGTCCAAACCCATTGTCGCCTCGACTTGGACTTCTTCTGTCTAGGCTCACTCCTAAGGAATCCAAGGGGGTAGAACTTACTTAACTAAGTTATGTAAGTGTTCTACGAGTTAATTTTAAATCTTGAGTTAGGGAGACCTAACCTAAATGACAATCAACAATGAAATGCAAAATTTTAATGACAAGCAAACTTCTTTACCTACAAACTCAATTCAGATTAGTGCCTAAAGATGGGTAAATGGAGTCAATAAGATTATACAACAAATATACAATTAAATGAACTAATCACAATGAATGAAGAATATAACTTTACACTTAAGACAATTATTGAATGAAATGAAATAGATGTACAATGAACTAAACAAATTAAGTGATTATACACATATACAAGAGAATTAAACCAATATACAATGAATGATTATAGCATGAGATATTCACAAATGAAAAATAACTTGAAACTTGGAAAGTAAATTGCCCAAAGAGAGAGAGTGTGCAACTTTAGATGAGATAGCTTCGAAAGTAAACTTACACAACTTAATTAAGAGATAACTGAAAATGAAAGCACATAGGTTGTGAAAGTGTTGTAGGTTGATTTTAGAAGAATTTTAAAGTCTCTCTTTAGTTAGGGGGATTAAGGTTTGAAGATGCAAGCCTAGACTATGTGTCTACCCCTAAACTCTTACCGCTTTGACCAAAAGAATTGTTGGGTGCTCAAGAAGGAGGACAAGCAAGGTCCTCCCCTAGCTCCACGGGTCAATCCAAAATGCTTGGGTGCTCAAGCAGGGAGGACACTGAGTGTTGTGAAGCCGTCCTTGACTTACACCCCCACAAGTCACCCTTTTTTATGGTGAAAGTTGTATCAGTTTGGTTGCCTAGTTACTAGATATGATTACTCTCCAAATTAAAAAGTTACAAAGATATTAACAAGTTATACAAGCCTTATGATATTGCATGGATTGGCTAGGCAAATTGCAAGGTGTAGGAAAAATAAATCAAGCAAAATAAAATGACTTGCCGGTAAAAAGATTTCACCTAGCCACACAACCTTGCCTTAAGGACAAGTGGGGCAAAAGAAAAGATGCAAAACAGAAAACTAAACTATCCTAGCCTTACGATTTTGCATGGATTGGCAAGGCCAAATCACTTTGCAAGGGGTAGGCCATTAAATTATTTACAAAACAGAAAATTAACTTTTAGAGAAGAAGGCAAGCCCAAGAGACTCTCTTGGACTGCTTACAATGCTTGAAAGAAATAGAGAAGAAGAGGATTTTGAAACCCCAACTTGGGATGCTCTTTTGGAGTGTTTTGAGACCCAAAATGGGTAGCACCTCCCCTTGTTCTAGCGAGAACCTGCAAAAAATAGCCAGCTAATGCTTGCTAGAAATGTTGCCAAAACACTTGAAAATATATAGAAATTTCTACTAGTACAAAACAAAAAAAATTATGTAAAAATTTGAACAGAAAAACATATTTTTAAAGTCTATTTCAAAACAGAAAATGCCTCGAATCAATAGGGAAAGATGAAGAAAAAGAACAGAAATTTTTGGAGGCTTATGTAGGCTAGACAAGTAAATTTCCAAATCTAAAATCTACTTGTTCCAACACTTTGGTGACCTTCAAATGGTGTCAAACTTGCTACAAAATCAATCAAGAGGTGAGTAGATCTAATAAACAAGTAAAATACTTTACTTGTTCTATTAAAAATACCTCACTGAAACAAATAGAAATACTTCTACTTATTTTACCAAGCAAAATACTTTGTTTTCGATCTCTTAATCTACGCTAAGTAAACAAGAAAAACACTAAAAAAATAGCAATATCACCTCAATAAAATTATGTACAACATCAAGAAGACTCTCAATGCCAAGATGGTATTCCTCCAAAGCTTCCTTTATTCAAAAAAAATTGCATGCAAATACTTGCAGCAAAACTCACAAGAAGAAATTGGAAAGAGAGAGAGGGAGGAGTGGGAAAGATTTGGGCATATTGGAGTTGCTCTGAGAATAGATATCTAATGAGGAGGGGTAGGCATTCTTTTATACTTGGGAGAGAGGAAAGACCCCTCTTGGATGAGCTCCAAGTGTCACACATCAAAGATAGAAAGACAAAGTCAAGGAAGAGACACTTTTAGGGTTTTGGTAGTGAGTTAGGGTTTGAGGGGTGAGAGGTGAAAGGGGAAAACACCTTTTGACTTGTCAAACATTAAATTGGACTCAAGGGGGGCGAAATTAGAGTTTTAGGCATTTTTTCACTTTAATGTTTTATTTTCCCCGAGTTCAAGAGGAAGGGGGGAACACTTTTTACTAGGAAGACATGACTTTAGATTGTTGGCTTAGCATGGGGGGGTGTTTAAAGTCGAAAAACATTTTTCCAACTTAGGAAAAAGGTTAGGAAACATTTCCCACTTTCTCTCATGTCTTTTTTCCCTTTTTACAATTTTTGACGTTTTTACTTGGCCAAATTAAAGCAATTAATTGTTGACTCTAGACTAACTTGGACTCCTCATGGACAATGACCAAGCAAAACTTGTCCAATTGAGCTGAAACTTGGTCCAAGGGTGTAGGGGGTCTCTTTCCATTTGTTTTAAGTACTAACACCCCTATCAAAATCCCCTAGGACCAAATTTTTACATTTTTACACAAATTTAATTAAAATTACCATTAAATGGGTAATTTTAATAAACTAAAAAAAACTATTAAAACTTAACGGAATTCCGCAAGACTCTAGAAGATGTCTAGCATGGTCATTTACAATATTCCTAGACCCTAGTGGGAGTGGCATTAATGTAAGCATGCATAACAGCAACCATTGAAGTGAGCATGTGTAATGGTAACCATTTATGCGAGCATGCATTAGTACCTGTTTATGCTAAGAAAGGAAAGAAAGATGCTCCCACATCATTATTGTTGCTAACAAAGCAGGTTATCTCTAAACATTGTAATATTTGGGCATTACACACACAAAGTTATGAACACCTTCCTCCACCTAGTCTTTAGAGCACCTCACTTCTCTTGGTGCAAAACAGAACAATATTAACAACATAAAAAGATTTAGACTCCTTTAGTGTATTGTTACAGTACTACATATAAATATTGCACAATACCCTAACCTGTCCATAAATTTCTTATATTACAAATTTCCCTTATCATTTATTGTGGAAAAGTAATACAAATAATCAACAACTATTTCATGTCTTTGTCGTGTCAGAGGTGTTATCGCACAAGTTGTAGGTTGGGCAAAGCCCGACCCAAACCACAATATGGCGACAACTGAGAGAACACCTATCCACTGTCACCTCAAAGAGGTATTCCCGTCACTTTAGAGGTGAAGTGATCACCTCAAGGGGGGAATCCAGGGTTACCCCAGGGGGAAATGAAATGGAAAATGATACTTATGAATGGATGCCCCTATAGGTCAAGTTGCTAGATGGAAAGAGGGTTGGAAACGAGTCTCAGTAGTAGTCAATGGTCGCCAAGTCTTTGAGTACCTACGAAAAGTGTTTTTATGTGATGTCCCGTTCCCAAGAGTAGGCCAACAGGGAGTGACTTAGTAGTCTATGTGTTCCCGTAGACTATAGTCAAGCACAAACAGGGAACAAAGGGAGAAATAAGGGTGATTTGGTGGCTAAACGATGAATTAAGCCAAAAAGCATAGGAAAAGTCACTTAAGCCAAAGTCAACGAAGAATTAGAACGAAAAGGTGCTAAAGGGGGACTTAATTAATTAATTACTCACCTTAGGAGGAAAAGCGCCTAGCTTAAGTGAGGTCAATGGTGAATTAGATCGGGAAGAGTATAAAGGGAAGAATTCGACCTAATTCCTCATTATGCTATGTTATGATTTGATGTTGAGAGTTCCCAGAGGAGGAAGAGATTCAACTTCTACTATTTTGTGGATTTCAGGAGGAAACCACCACCATTGATCAGTTTCGGTGTTGAGAGACACACTCTAGCCCATCGGAGATACCATCCAGGTATTTCACCGTGCTATTCAGGAGTATCTAGTTTGCAGTGTTGTGCAGCTCAGCCAGTGAGGGCGCAAGATCAGATAGAGGGTTTGTGTAATTGCACGAGATCAGAGCTCGAATTGTAGTTTCCTTCCGATCCAGTTGAGATACAGCCAGGGCGCATTGATTGAGCCACCTACCATCGGATTCCTACGGTGGAATCCTTCAGAGCGCATCATTCAGCCATCTAGGGCGCAGCTCTTGTGGAAGGACAGTTGAGGTCATAGACGGAGCATC